>VMDR010030797.1:0-12252 GCA_007922815.1 Macrotus californicus
ATGCTCTCTCTGTTTGAAGGGTTTATGGGTTAGATGCCCTTCATTAAGAAAATAGAGTAATACTGTATGGACTCTGATTAATAGACGTCCTTATTGGAAGTTTAAATTAGTTTCAACTTTATATACATACAATGGAATGTTACTCACTCATGAAAAGGAATGACATTCTGATATGTACTATAATGTGGGTGAACATTGGAAACATTATGCTAAATAAAATAAGCCAGACACAAAGAACAGATACTGTATGATTCCATATAAGAGATACCTAGAACAAGCAAATTCATGGAGACAGAAAATAGAATAGAGATTACCAGGGGCCGGGGGTTAGGGGAATGGTCAGTTATTGTTTAATGGGTACAGTTACTGTTTGGGATGCTGAAGAAGTTTGGAAATAGATAGTGGTGATGGTTGTACAATGTTATGAATGTATTTAATGCCGCTGAATTATACACTTAAAAATGGGTAAGACGGTAAATTTTATCACAGTAAAATTGTTTTAATTTATTTTACCTATTATTTATGTCTTTTATATTACATGCATATTCCGGTAATTATAGAGATACTGTAAACATTTCTGAGCATTGCTCAGAATGAATATATGACTAATTTTCTCTTATGAGTACTAATTTGAGTGCTGAATTGAGATGTTTTTTATAATACCCAGCAATTTAAGTATTTTTCTGGAATTTCATCAATTTCTTTAGGAGAAAGTCATTTCTTTTCCTCTGAAGAAAGCAGAAAAGCATACATTAACCTGGATGTTCCTACTGTCTAGTAAATTACTTATTTTACGTTTGAGGGTTGGCTGAAGCACCCTGGGATTTCCTCCTCGGTGTCACAGAGCCCGGGCAACGTAGAAGCTCTTGACGGCAACACTGCATTTGTTGGATCAGAGAAAACTGTTTTCTTGGAGTATTTGTCAGAGGAAGTAATTTGAGTATATTGGCTTTTTCAGTGATTCCTAGTAACCATAATAATTGAGTACCGTTACTAAGCTGCATTGAGATGATTTTTTTAAAGAAATAAATTCTCCAAGTGGTTTTCTTAGGTTTTTCATGTGACGGAATTTTTGTGTTTTTACTTTATGTCTCCTAAAATGTTATCCAATTGTTTTTTAGGTTGCAACAAGGATAGTGTTCGAGCAGGCTGTAAAAAATGTGGCTACCGTAAGTACATTAAAAAATAGCATTGTGTACGTGAATCCTTTCCTCACTGGGCACTGTGATTTAGCACCCAGATTCCAGGGCCCTGGGCACAGAAAGTCCTTTAGCCCTGTTATTTAGCTCACGTTTGAGGTGATTTAGAACTTCATCTGTCAGCCCTAATAATTCACTTTTATTTCTTGCTATAGAGTAAGGGACAGGTGGCTGTAGAGCTGGTGAGTAGCCAAGGTGTCATGAAGTACAAAGGGAGTAATAGACTCAGGAGTCTGGGGAAAGTGTGTGCCCCCAAAAGTACATGTATACCTATTCTTTTACTTCTTATCCTTCCAGATGCTAGTTGAGAGGGAAAAGCAAAGAAAACTATTTATGAAGCACTTTCCTATTTATTGAATTTACTCCTTATAAGGGTGAAATAGGACCCAGAATTTCTGCTTTCTGACAAAATTTGATTTAATGATTATTAATCTCCGTTATGATGAATGGAATGGAAAGTAAACTTTAACTTGTGCAATCATACACCCAAAATTTGTAATTATGTACCATAAACGAATATTTCTCTAGTTAAGTGTAACAATTCCTAGGACTTTGATAACAGCTGTAAGAGTGTTTGCTGTTCTCTAAGGTGTTTGGAGACCATGCAGATGAGCCTGGGTTGTTGTTAATGTTCCATATTTTGTCAGTATCTTTCAATAGTAGTTACATAGTTTTAGGAAGTTTCTAGTTAAGGGTGAATGTGTTAGTAAGTGACATGGATCTCAGTTTTTCCTGGCAGAGTTTCCTCAGCGAATTTAGAAGAATGGCTATTTCTGTAATAAGGCGGTGCTTTTTTGAAGTTGTTAACTTTGGAACACTGAAAAGCTGCAAGGACACTAAGCTTATCTCCGTGGAACATGTCATAAATTATGGTAGTTCTCAGAAAGTATGTTTAAAAGTTCAGCACAGGAGACTCTAGTCGAGCATTTGATCACAGAAACAGGAAACAAAAACATGCTTAAATGCCCTTAACATTTCACTTAACTTAAAATTTGAATCTACTAATATATAGTCATGACCTTTTCTTTGCCTGTGGATCTGCTAATAGGTGTTACACATAGTCTTTTGAGTGAAAATCATATCTGAAATGCATTTTCCACTTTTATAGCTTGTTTCTTCAAAGATAGGGAAGCAGTTAAGATACAAAGAACTTTGAATGCAAAGTTGTTCTATCATTAGTTCTCAACTAGGGTGATACTGCCATCTAGAAATCTCTGGATGGTGTTCTATCATTGGTTCTCAACTAGGGTGATACTGCCATCTAGAAATCTCTGGATGGTTTTTTAAAGTTGTCCACAGGGGTGGGGAGCAGTATGACATTTAGCACGTAGAGTCTAGGGACTATAAGCGTTTTTACAGCGTTTAGGACATTCCTGGACAATGAAGAACTGTCTGCCCCAAAATACCAATGGCCTCTCCTTTGAGAAATAGCAATGTTTTCTCCTTGTCCGAGATCTCCCCCGCCCACCTTTTACAGTCTTCACGCCAGTGTCTATTTTGAAAACTGCTTTTTAAAACAATTTATTTACTTCAAGTCCTTCCAAAAGTACAGCTTTATTTCATAGAAATAACCACTCATTTTTTTCCACACTTAACATTTTTTGGCGTACATGATGTTATATAAGCACATTTTGGAACAACCAATAACTGACTCTTGGTGGAATACAATACCAGCACATGGAGTGAAATACAGAGGCACGAGCAGGGGAACAAGTGACCAAGAAAGTACAAGGCCAGGACGAGCAGGAGTGGGCAGCATCACAGCAGCCAAAGAAGTAAAGTCTTTTGCTTTTGCTTTTAAATTGAGGGGCCTTGTCAGGTGTGACAGATAAGATTTGTAAGAAATGGACTGAGAAATGTTCATTGGATTTGCCAGGTAGGATGCTTGTCAGAAGAAAAGATTTTTTTCTCTTATGTAAGTAAAAAAAAAGATTTGAAAAACAAAATAAACATAGAACCCTATTCAACAAATAGTAATATATATTCTTTTAAAAATACATATGGAATCTCTTCCTAAATGTACTACCTGCTGGACCACAAAATAAATGTCAGAAAATACCAACAACCTTATATCATACCAACCCCATTTTCTGACAACAGTGTAATAAATTTAGAAATCAACCAAAGCATAGTCTGAAAACTTCCTATGTTTGGAATCCAAAATGAGCTCTCCCGAGTGAGTCATTTGGAAGAAAGGCCCGACAGCAGAAACTTGGGTCCAGCAGTACGACCGATTGCGCCCTCCCTAAGCCCCTGAGAAACTTGGACAAGATGCGCAGAGCATGTTTTAGGTGTGTGAACATGCTGGGAAGAAAGGAAAGAATACTCAGGGGGCGGCAACTACGGAGAGCAGAAGCTGCAAGAGGTGGGTCTTGAGGGTATCTGCCAAACCCAGGGTTCTTGAACTTCTGTGTTCACGACATGACAGGACGCAGGAATAAAAAACTAGGCCCAGGGCTGCGCCCAGTGTTGGGACTCTAGTAGGAGATGCCCTTGTATAAATCTAGAACTTTCCGAAGGACTTCATCTTCAAATTAAGGGAGAGCTAGAAATCAACCCTAGCACAGAGGTGTGGTGAATCATCTACCATCTGAGGGTTGTGAAATCAACTGTGTGGTTGCTATCAGCATTGGCCTTCCTGAATATTAGATATGGTAATGCCTCATGTAACTTTTGTGTGGATTGTTGTGCCGTAGTGTATATTTGTGTATGAATGTGTATGTGAATGTGTTTGGTTGCATTGTGATTTTTTACCACCATTCAGCCATAGTTTTCAAAAAAAAAAATGGAAAGCTGCTGCTTTAGAGAAACTGTGCTGTCTGTGCACCAAGAGCTGCGAACTGCCGTGCATTTCAGCATTCATCATAGCAAAGGACTGGGCGCAGCCTGACACTCCCTCAGTAGTAGAAAGGGTAAATAAATGTTTTTATGCAAGGAAACACTATTCATCAGGTAAGGTGAGATCATTTCTCCTACCGTTAACATAGATAAATCACAAAATTAATATTAAGTGGCAGAAACAAGTTGCAGAGTGATAGGTAAGCAGAATTGAGTTTATGTTTTAGAAAATAATATAACATGGTGTTTGGTAAAGAGAGACACCAGCTTCTGTATAGCAGCTACTGAAGACAGAGGACGGAGTGGGCAAAGTCAGAGTTCCAAGGGATGGGACAAGCGCTCCAGCTTCGTGGTGTGTGCACAGGCAAGCAAGCATGTCCCTCACAAAAACTGTAGGTGAATACGACAAAATCGGAACGGGTGGGTGCCAGGCACTTGAGTATTGGTCATGTTATTTCCTGCTCTTTCCTGGTGTTTGTAACATTTGATTTTTTAAAAAATGGCATCATGCTATAAGTAGACAGCTGTTTAGTTTTCTCAGAAGGAGACTTAAAGGGGTGAATGAAGTCAGAATTACATGTTTAGGTATATTTTAGGGGACCACACTTAGTTATGTTATTGTGGTACCTTTAGTTATGTGAAAGCTGTGCAGTTACATGAGTATAGTAGTAAAGAGGAAAGGAAAACGGTGTGTGAAAGGAATTATATATAAAATCCTAAACATGAGAATATTTTCTTTAGTACATAGAAGAGAAAATACATTACATAAAAAGGGGAAATACAGTGATTCAGTACTCAGAAAAAAATGCTTATTAAATTAGAAGCCCTGATGAGGAAAGGAAAAGTTCTCTCTGAGCTTTATAGTCAAGGAAAGTGAACTACCACCCACTGAATAAAAGTTGAAACTAAACATTACATTATTAAAATTGTAACTTGTTACTTGCCACAAGGCAATAAAAATATATATAATGTATCTATCATTTTGTCATTCGTATTTTTTGGTTTTACTTAGCTGGTCACCTGACTTTTGAATGCCGCAATTTTCTCCGAGTAGACCCCAAAAGGGACATAGTTTTGGATGTCAGCAGCACAAGCAGTGAGGAGAGTGATGAAGAGAATGAGGAACTGAATAAATTGCAGGCATTACAAGAAAAAAGTAAGCAGTGCTTTTTTCCTCTTCATCCTCTCAAAATGTTTATAAATGTTCTACTCTGTTATGTCATGTTCATCTGTTTTTCTCTTGTATTTATCATTAAGATGTCTTTTCTGTTTTATGTAAGAACTGCTGCATAGGTGAGGAAATAGGCTTTGAACATTGTAAGTAATTTGCCCCAAATCCAACAGCTGGTCAGTTACAGGACCAGAGGCCAGTCTGTTTTTAGTCCAGAGCCCCGGTTTTGTTGTTGTTGTTCCATCACACTACGATACATCCCAAGGGACAAAAGTCTGATTTAACACTTGGTTTCTAGCCCTATTTGGCCATTTTTCAGTATGTGACTTTCAGCAAGTCACTTTACCACTCGGACCCTCAGTCTCCTTGTGGAATAACACAGAAGACTGGGTTGTTAAATCGCACTGATTCAGATCAGAGATCTCAGCCAGTACCAGCTTTACCAAGAATATACACATGCAGATGACCAGGAGGCATAGGCAAAGCAGCAGAGTTCTGGGGTGGCCAGTGCAGCTCCCCGGGTATTTTCTTTCTACTTCAGAGCCCACTCTAGCCAGAATTAACGTAAGAAGTTTCCACAGTGCTTACACAAAGGAAAGTCGCTCTAATCATGAAGCATCTGAATGTTGTCTGGATAGTTACATTCTCCAGGGAGCCAGGCCCCATACATCTATTGATTCAACGATTGTTAACCATAAGCAATCTTAGACAAATCAGGTACATGCTGTAAGCGGTCTGTAAATAAGGACTCTCTTGCCAACAGCTTGATCTTGGACTTCAAGCTTTCAGAACTGTGGGAAAATAAATTTCATTTCCCTCTTCCCTCCCCAAAAGGGTTCTCTAGCTAGCAGATACCATGTATTTGTTTCCAGGAGGTCTGTAATTAGCACTTGTATAAAGAAATTTCTTCCTGGGGGCATCCTCCCCCACCACCAACCCCCACCTCAAAGAAAAGAGAGGTTTCAGAGCTGTTCAACCATTTCTTTCCCATCTTGTGTATAAAATGGCCTATCTTTGCAATGGGGTTTTGGGGATAAAATGTGATGTTGTCTGTGAAAATACTTTGTAAACTACAAAATGCCACACGGTAATGTCACACAAAAGCAAAATGCACTTTATGTGAATATGGGTTTAGGCATGGGATGAGAGAAATACAAGAAGTTCAAAGTCATTTAGATCATCAGATAACAAACACTTGAGAAATTTTTTAACTTTCCATATTATATCTGGTGAAAGTAAGTGAAGAGGGCAGATGCTAGGATACTGGGAGAGTGAGAGGGCAGAGGAGGGCAGACACAGGTCCCCTACATGTGCGTATACAGCCTCAAGGTGGAGACGGGTGCTTGAGTACACACACTTACTTTTGCTCCGTGCTGAAACATTCCTGAAAGGAGAGTAGAAGATTTCTTTTAAAGACGTAAACTGACAAGGGCAAAGAAAATGGGATAGGAAGCGATAGTAACAAAATTTCCCTGGGAAGCAGGTGTTTCAGCAATAAGGGACTGCATACTTGAGAAAGATACATCCTGTAACAGTGAAACAGGGAAGAAATCTGAGCAGTTACCTGACACACACTTTGAAACCCCCTAAAGACTTGATAATAAGTATCCTTACATACCTTTGTAATTGAGGAATTATGAAAGACTTAAAAACAGAGGGACTGGTTAAAAAATCTCAAGTAGTTAGATGCTCAGTTCCTTCCTCCTACTGAAGCCAGGTGGCTTCCTGCCATCACCTGAGCTGACTACTGTAGGTTAGTTTTCTAGACAGGGTAAGACAAAGGCTCCTTAAGTAGGGACATACCAAACACAGGTGAGAACAGTAAGTTAGGGGTAGATACAGAATGGTGGGAACCTTTCAGCAGTCTTCACCTATTTGGTTCCCAGACATATATCGCCTAGGCATAAGATTTGAAATTCACCTCTGGAGACTCTGGCTCATCTAAGAAGAAGGTAATAAAGACACTGATATCAAGGTTCTTCAAGAACATGGCCTAGCCAGATTACCAGGGAAGTTCAGATTTCCAGTCTTTGCTTGCTGAAAGTTCCCAGTCAGCTTTTTCGACAATCAAGGAGCACTAGATTTCTGAGGAAAGCCTCTAGCTGAAATACAAATACCAGATCCAACAAACCAAAAAAATCAACTTGAAGAATATAGTCAGTGAAGGGAAAGGAAAACCTAAGAGAAGTAATTAATATACAGTTTTATGGAAAGATAAGATACAACATCCATGAAACATGAATGAGATACTATAAAAAGAACAAAAACAACAAAAGAACTTTTAGAAATTAAAAAGAAGCAGACATAAAAATGCGATAAAGATGAAGAAATCTTAGCAAAACAAGAGAAACAATGTAAGACAATTGAAGAATCAGTATAGGAAATAATTCATTCAAATGAGTCACAAAAAGAGAAAACAGAAAATATTTCTAAGAACTGAAGGATATTAGTTTCCAGATGAAAAGATTTAAAAATAGACCCACACAAAGGCACAAAATTATTAAACTTCATACCATAGGAAACAAGGAGAATATAATTCAAACTTTCCAGAGCCAAGGTTAAGACAGGTCGTAGGTAAAGTCAGGCCTGGAATAGCTTTGTATTCTCTAAAACTATACTTGTAAATTAGTAGATGTAAATAATGCTTTCACATTTTTGAAGGAAATTTATATCCAAGTTAGAATGATATACCCAAACAAATTATCCGAGTCTCGAAAAATTTACCTCTCACATACCCTCATTCCAGAGGTTTCCTACCAAAGTCAGGGAGTAGACCCAAAAAGGAAGTCATGGGCTCTAGGAAATAGAAGTGGTAAGAAGGGAATGCCCAGGGTCCTGGTAGAGGGAGATCCCAGGCTGGCAAGGCGAGCAGCCAAACCGCATGGAGCGGGACAGGAGTTTCTAGGAGAGAAAGCCTAAGCCTGTCCGTTCCACAAGGGCAGCTTCTATCCCATCTGTCTGTACTACCCTGGTTTTTAAAAAAATAATGTGTAAAATTTTAGAATTAGGAAGGATCTTAGAGAACACGTAGTTTAAACACCTAGTTCTATAAAAAAAGAAAAGACAGGGAACCTCTCCAGATGAGTACCAAGACCTAGGTTTCTTGACTGCTAGTCCTCTACTGTTTTCATTATAACATGCAGCTCTCCGACGTTAAAGATCATCCGTCTATCTATTTTTACCTTTATATTTTCCTTATCACATCAGCCTTGAAGGATGAAGTACACTCCTACCCTGAATGGTGGAGTGATTTATTCTAGAGGTGATTTTTCCATCGGAAGACCTGGGACAAACCCACCCTGGGAGGAAGGGGGAGGGATTAACATAGAAACTCCAGGATAAATAGTTGGTAAACTTTCCTTATTAGAATCAGCTTTCTGCTAACCTCACATTGAGAATGACAGACTGCATCTAACTTTTTTTTCATCTTAAAATGATATGCTCGTGCATAGTCAATTAAAGGCTCAGAACTTGTTTCCAAGTCTTATGACTGTGACCCAGAACAGTGCTCATTTCAGTATATCATGCAGATTCCAATAATAAAGTTTTATGAGAGGGATGCTGCTTTTTTTCATGGTCACCTAATACGTGCCCAGCGACTCACCTCTCCCCACATAAACCGTAGATTGGCTCTCAAGTACATGGAGGAAGAGAATGTAGAGGTTGTGTTCTTGGTTCCATTGATAACTTTCTGATATTGCTCAGATCTCTAAAGGGGTGAGGGTAGAACACTGGCTTGTTGAGTGTCCATTCCCATCTCGTACCTTTCAGGTAGTCCTGGGGGTTCTTCAAATCCTTTCTTTGGTCCCTGGAGGTAGAGAACTCTTGTAAAAACTATCTTGAATATGGTTAAGGTTTGTTTGTTGGTTTTAATGACAATAAAAATAGTGAGCCAGGAGAAAGCAAAGAATTCTTAGTGTACTTATGTAAATAGTTGTTCCACTGTTATGAAATACAGTCATGAAAAGGAAGGGAAGGAAATGTCACCAAAAAAACAAGACTCAAAACTTATTTTTGTGTAAGTTCTGTTTTCTGTTTTGCCCCGGTACGTATATATTTGCTTCTATTATATTGCATAGTTTCCAATGCATGTAATAGTATCTTTCATTTAAAGATTTAAAAGTTTTAATATCTTTCATTTAAAACAAACAAAAGTACAAATCACAAATACCAATTTTTTGTGAAAATTAGAGCATGTGAGAGCAGAACTCGACATGGATGGGAACAACTGTTGTTGTCTTATTATACTTTGACAACCTGGGACCCACGGCTCCTTAGAAACCGCCATCACTGGGGCTACACACAGGGAGCTGTCCATCAGTCCGTACACAGCAAGGACCACAAGTCCTTACTGACTCACTGTGTGTGCACGCAGTTCTTCAGGAAGCTCGTTAAGGTTTTATGCTGTGTTTTGAACTTCCTGAAGAAGCTTTGGAATTGTTCATGGTAGTAGCAATATCTAAAGACCCATGTATGTTGCAGTATGCATAAATTTCAGTATTTACAAAGGACCCAAGAAATTCAAGAGTATGGGTTTTAAAATTAATCAGCAATTTGCCTGGCATTAGGAGATAGTCCTCTCCTCATATTTCATCCCTTAATATTTTATAATATTCTTTTTGTTTAGTCTGTAAAAGAAATGTATTTTGATGGCATTGGGATTTTTTGGTCTAGTTTGGTTTTCTTCGCTTATTTGATTTAAGAGAATTTTATGTTAAATTTATACTTGATTTTATTTAAAGATTGTTGACATAGAAAACTGCGTAGGAGAAAACACCAAAATCAGATATTTTCATGTTGCCATAATTGTCTCTCTCCTTCCCTTTAGTAACTGCTGGAATCAAATTCAAATGAATGACTTACAATGGTGGTTTCAGGCTTTATAAAGATAAGACCTAAATGAATTCACACAATGATTGGAGTAAAGCCTATCTATGGCTCAAAATGTACTTTTTTAAAGACAGCTATTTGCTAAGTAGTTGGAAGATACAAGAGGTAATAAGAAATTTAGATTAATGGGTCTGGGTTTGGAACTGCCTACACAGCTATTTAAAAGTAGCTGGAGTAGCTACAAGCCTGGTGACAGATTTGCAAACAAAGATTCAATAGCTGAGCCTGCTTGTACTGCGAGGATGGATCTTCCCTTCTGTCCCAAATCTCTGTGTAAGCACTAGATCCTAACCTCCAGCTCCTGAATGCTACATAAGAGACTCTCACTCCTGCTGATCATTACAAAATTTAAGGCTAAAGCACATGGGACCCTCTTCCCTTCTATTTTGTACCCATAAGGCTGGTTGTATCATTTTCCAAGAAATTATTATTTTGCAAAAACTCTTACTCTTTTTCCTGTTATGCCCGTGTACATTTTAACATCCTGTCTCAGAAAGAACCTCAAAGAATAGAGGTGGAGTAGTTTTTAGAGTGGCAGCGTAGAGCACTGAACTCTCTAAAACAGACTTTTGTCTTCAGTGCCTGCATTCTCACATCCTGTTGTCAGTACTGCTGGTTCCTCAGGATATATGGCTCAGAATGAGTATTTCTTGAATTCTGGGATTGTTTTGTTTTTATTAGAACTAATTTCTCTAGAGTCTTTTTTTCCCCACATTTTTTTATTGTTCAAGTACAGTTGTCTGCATTTCCCTACTCCCCACCCTTGATCCTACCCTCTTTGGTTTTGTCCATGTGTCCTTTGTACTTATTCCTGAAAACCCTTCCACCTTTCCCCCCATTATCCCTTCCCACTTCCCCTTTGGTTTCTGTCAGTTTGTTCTTAATTTCAATGTCTCTGGTTATATTTTGCTTGCTTGTTTGTTTTGTTGATTACTCATCTCTGTGTAATCTTATCTGTGGACTCCTTATTCATCATTCCTAAATGGACAAGGAAATGATTCCCATAGCTACTGTTTTATTTGCTTAGTTTCTTATAACCTTTTATTTTTTTGACATGTTTACAATTAGTCATTCTGAATTTATTATAGCTACCAAAAAAAAAGATAGCTACTCAAGAAACAGTGAAAGTAAATATTTTAAAGATTTTATTTATTTATTTTTATAGAATGGAGAAGGAGGGAGAAAGAGAGGGAGAGAAACATCAATGTGTGGTAGCCTCTCACACACTCCCTACTGGGGACCTGGCCCACAATCCAGGCATGTGCCCTGACTGGGAATCAAACCTGTGACCCTTTGCTTTGCAGTCCGATGCTAATCCACTGAACCATACCTGCCAGGGCTAAAGTAACTATTTTAATGTCAGATCAAGTACAAAGAATATCACTACGGATGAAGAATGTTTTTTGGATAATGATAAAAGTGTCAGTTAATCAAGAGGACATATAAATACTGTTTACATACCTAAAAACAAAATTCAAAATTTATGAAGCAAACCCCTAATAGAACTACCAGAGAAAATTTTTGTGGATACATAAATCTACAATTATAGTTGGAAGTTTCAACACACCTCTCTCAATAATTGATAGACCAAATAGACATTATATCAGAAAAGATATAGGAGACTTGAATAACATTGTCAACCAATTTGACATATTTAGCATTTATAGAACACCTTACCAAACAACAAGATATACATTTTTTCCAAGTGCATGCAGAACATCTACCAAAATGGATCTAATTCTGTGCTATAATTCAAGTCTCAAGAAATTTTAAATGATTCCAGTTATTCAAAGCATGTTCTCTATCCAGAAGAAAATTAAATTAAAAATCAATAACAGATAACTTCCTAGAAAGTTTCCAAATATTTGTAATTTAAAACACTTCTAAATAATCTAGGGGTCAAAGAGAAAAAAACAAAAGGAAATTAGAAAATGTTTTGAACTGAATGAGAATAAAACCACAACACAACATTTATGGAAGGCCCCTAAAGCAGCCCTTAGAGGCAGACTTACAGCACTAAGTGCCTGCATAAGAAAAGATGAAGTGTCTCAAAGCTATGACTTTCAGCTTCTCCTGTAACACACAAGAAAAAGAAGAGTAAATGGAACCCAAAATAGGCAGAAGAAAGGAAATAATAGAGGTGAAATAGCAAAA
>VMDR010030798.1:0-12252 GCA_007922815.1 Macrotus californicus
TTACTGTCTCCTTTTCTCTTGCTGCTTTTAAGATTCTCTCTTTATCTTTCATCTTGGCTAATGTAATTATGATGTGCCTTGGTGTGTTCCTCCTTGGGTCCAACTTCTTTGGAACTCTCTGAGCTTCCTGGACTCCCTGGAAATCTATTTCCTTTGTCAGATTGGGGAAGTTCTTCTTGACTATTTGTTCAAATAAGTTTTCAATTTCTTCCTCTTCCTCTTCTCTTTCTGGCACCCCTATGATTCGGATATTGGAACATTTCAAGATGTCCTGGAGGTTCCTAAGCCTCTCCTCATTTTTTTGAATTCTTGTTTCTTCATTTTGTTGTCCTTTAATCTTTCTTTCTTTCTTCTGGTCCACACCATTGATTTGAGTCCCGTTTTTCTTCCCATCCCTGTTGGTTCCCTGTACATTTTCCTTCATTTCCCTTATTGTATCCTTCATTTGTTCATCTAATTTGTGACCAAATTCAACCAAGTCTGTGAGCATCCTGATTACCAGTGTTTTGAACTGTACATCTGATAGGTTGGCTATCTCTTCGTCGCTTAGTTGTATTTTTTCTGGAGCTTTGATCTGTTCTTTCATTTGGGCCTTTTTTTTGTCTTTGCGCGCCTGTTACATAGTAAGGCGTGGAGCCTTAGGTGTTCACCAGGGCGGGCCGGCCACGTAGCTGCATTGTGACGCTGTTTGTGGGGAAGTTGTCCGAGAGGGAACAATGGCGGTTGCTGTGCTCTCTGCCAGTTTTCAGTGCCTTTCCGCGCTATCCACAGTCAAATTGGGCCCTTCTGGTGCTGATTCTGGTGCTGATTCCCGGTGGGAGGGCTTATGTATGCTCTAGGACCCTGTGGGTCTCTCCAATGAGCTCTCCTGTGAGGCTGGGAGTTTCTCCCACTGCCGCCACCTGAACTCCCACAGGAGTTTTCAATCAGAGACTTTGGTGCTTTATTTCCCCAAGCTGGAACTCTGGGTTTCGGGGTCTGTCTTGCTCCTCAGTTGTTCCTCCCGGTTTATCCTCACAAGGGAGTGGGACGCCTGCCCCACAGCCGCCAACTCTCCCAGCTCGCCACACCTTTCCCCGGTCTGCCAGCCACCGCCCTGCTGCGCAAATCCTCTCCACCCCTCTTACCGGTCTGGATGTATGTTTCTTCTTTAATTTCTTGGTTGTCAGACTTCCATACGGTTCGATTTTCTGTCAGTTCTGGTTGTTTTTTGTTTTAAAATTTGTTGTTGTCATTCTTTTGGTTGTGCGAGGAGGCACAGTGTGTCTACCTACGCCTCCGTCTTGGCCGGAAGTCCTTTCTATATTTCATTTTTTATTTAATATTATAACCATTATTTCCATGTCAGCACATACAGATCTACTTTATTCTAACTGTATAATAATCCGTTATATATTTCTTTTTTTAATTTTTAAATATTGTTTAATTACAGTTGTCACAATTTTCCCCCTGTTGCTCTCTCCCCACCAACCAACCCCCTGCTTCCACAGATAATCCCCCTCCCTGTTGTCCATGTCCATCAGTCCTTTACACATATTCCTTGATTAGACCCTTCTCCTTCTTTCCTCTGTTATCCCTCCCACCCACTCCTCTGATCATTTTCAGTTTGTTTCTTATTTCTATGTCCCTGGTTCTATTTTTCTCATTTGTCTGTTTTGTTCTTTAGCTTCCATGTATAGGTGAGATGATATGGTATTTGTCTTTGCCAACTGACTTATTTAACCAAGCATAATACTCTCCAGTTCCATCCACACTATTGCGAAGGGTAGGAGTTTTTTCTTTTTTCTGCTGCATAGTATTCCATTAGGTAAATGTTCCACGTTGTTTTGATCCCCTCATTTACTGATAGGCACTTAGGCTATTGTAAATAACATTGCTATGAACATTGGGGTGCATAGGATTTTTTGAATTGGTGTTTCAGGATTCTTGGGGTATAATCTCAGCAGTAGCATCACTGGATCAAAAGGCAGTTCTATTTTTAGTCTTTTGAGGAAATTCCATACTGTTTTCCACATGGCTACACCAGTCTGCATTCCCACCAACATTGCACTAGGGTTCCCTTTTCTCCAAAACCTTGTCAGCACTTGTTGATTTGTTAGTGATGGCCATTCTGACCAATATGAAGTGGTATCTCATTGTGGTTTTAATTTGCATCTCTGACAGCTAGTGATGTTGAGCCCTCTGTATGTCGTCCTTGGAGAAGTGTCTTTTCATGTCCTATGATCATTTTTAATTGGATTGTTTGTCTTCCTGGTGTGGAGTTCTGTCAGTTCTTTATATATTTTGGAGATTATCACTTGCCCGAGGTATATTAGCAAATATATTTTCCCATAAAGTTGATTCACTTCTCATTTTGCTGATAATTTCTTTAGCCATGCAGAAACTTTTTATTTTAATGAAGTCCATTTGTTTATTCTTCCCTTTATGTCCCTTGCTCTAGGAGACATATCAGTGAAAATATTGCTGCATGGAATATCTGAGATTCCCCTGCCTGTGTTGTCCTCTAGAACTTTTATGGTTTCATGACTTATATTTTCCACTTATATATGACTTACATATTTCCAAGTCTTATCCACCTTCAATTTATTTTTCTGTGTGGTATAAGGTGGTGGTTGAGTTCCATTTTTTTCATGTAGCTGTCCAGATCTCCCGACAGTATTTGTTAAAGAGGCAATTTTTACTCCATTTTATGCTCCTGTACCCTTTGTCAAAATTTATTTGACAATAGAGACATAGCTTTATTTCTTTGATCTCTATTCTGTTCCATTGATCCATTTGTTCTTATGTTAGTACCAGGCTGTTTTGATTATAGCAGCCTTGTAATACAGTTTGATGTCAGGTATTGTGATCCCTCCTGCTTTGTTCTTCTTTGTCACATATGCTTAGGCTATTCAGGGTCATTTATGTTTCTATATAAATTTTTGAAATATTTCTCCTCTGTGGCATATGTCATTGGTATTTTGAAAGGGATTGCATTGAATCTATAAGTTACTTTGGGTATGATGTATTTTTTTAATGATGTTAATTCTTCCAAACCATGAAAACTGTATATGCTTCCATTTATTTGCATCTTCCTTAATTTCTTTCTTCAGTGTTGTGTAGTTTTCTGAGTACAGGTCTTATACCTCCTTGGTTAGGTTTATTCCTAGTCACTTTATTTTTCTTGTTGCTATATAAAATTGGATATTTTTCCTGATTTCTGTTTCTGATATTTCGTTGCTGGTGTGCAAAAATTCCTTCAATTTCTGAATATTGACTTTGTATCCTGCTGCTTTGCCAAATTCACTTATTGAGTAGGGTAGTTTTGTGATGGAGTCTCTAGGATTTTCTATGTATGCTATCATGTCATCTGCAAACAATGACTGTTTTGCTTCCTCCTTTCCAATTTGGATGCCTTTTATTTCTTTTTCTTGTCTGATTGCTGTTCCTAGGACTTCCAATACTATGTTAAATAGAAGTGGTGGTAGCAGACATTCTTCTCTTGTTCTTGATCTTAGTGGGAAAGCTCTAAGTTTTTGCCCATTGAGTATGATGTTGGGTGTAGGTTTCTTGTATATGGCCTTTATTATGTAGAGGTATACTCCCTCTACTCTCACTTTGCTGACGGTTTTTATCATAAATAGGTTTTGTAATTTATCAAGTATTTTTTTAGCATCTGTTGACATGATCATGTGACTTTTGTCTTTCCTTTTGCTTACGTGATGTATTATTTGAATACTGTACCATTCTTGCATCCTTGGGATGAATCCTACCTGATCATGGTATATGATCTTTTTAATATATTGCTAGATCTCTTTTGCCAATATTTTGTTGAGGATTTTAGCATCTATGTTCATCAGTGATATTGGCCTGTAGTTTTCTTTCTTTGTTGTGTCTTTACCTGGTTTTAGGATTAGGATAATGCTGGGCTCATAAAAGGAGTTTGGGAGTCTTCCCTCTTCTTGAGTTTTTTGAAATAGTCTGAGAAGCATACGAGTTAGCTCTTTCCTTAATGTTTGGTAAAATTGGCCTGTGAAGCTATCTGGTCCTGGACTTTTGTGTGCCAGGAATTTTTTAATTTACCTTTTTGATTTCACTAGTTATTGGTCTTTCAGGCTTTCTGCTGCTTCTTGATTCAGTTTTGGAAGGTTATATATTTCTAGTAATGTATCCATTTTGCCAATGTTGTCAAATTTCTTGGCATATAGTGTTTATAGTAATTTCTGACAATCCTTTGATATTTCTGTAGTATTGGTTATAATTTCTCCTCTTTTGTTTCTGACTTTATTTATTTGTGTCCTCTCTCTTTTTTCTTGATGATTCTGGTTAAAGGCTTATTGATTTTGTTTATCTTTTCAAAGAACCAGGTTCTGGATTTGTTGATCCTTTGAATTGTTCTTTTAGTCTCTATGTTTTTTAACTCTACTCTGATCTTGATTATTTCCTTCCTTCTACTCACTCTGGACTTTGTTTGTGGTTGTTAATCCAGTGCTTATAGATTAGGATGAAGTTGTTTATTTGAAAATTTTCTGTCTTTTTTCGGTAGTTCGGTATCATTATGAATGTCCCTCTCAGTACTGCCAAAGCTGTTTGACATAGTTTTGGGGTTGTTATGTGTTCATTTTCATTTGTTTCCAGATTTTTAGTTATATTCCTTGATCTCATTGTTGACCCATTCATTATTTAATAACATGTTATTCAGTTTTTTATTTTTTTCCTTGAGGTTGTTTTCTAGTTTCAAGACATTATGATGCAAAATAATTACTGCCCTGGAAGGGGAGGGAGCTGCAATACTGCAATCTCTGACCAGGCTCTCCACAGTGCAGGCTCTGGCTGCAGGTGCTGTGGCTTTTGACACCTCACCTGGGGAATTTCCCTTTCCACCTGTATAATCTCCTTACCACCTATTGTGAAGTGTCTTCTGTATTCCTTGGCTTCCAAATTTCATATCAGCTAACATTAAATTTCAGTTTATGTTTTAGAAGATCAGCCAAGTGTCTGAGTTGGGTGCAAGAGCAAGTGGACTGGGCTTCTGCCCACTTGGCTGCCATCTTACAAATCTCTCAAATTGTATATTCCTATCATAATGAATTTTGGGCATTTAGTTTATTCCCAAGTGTTTTTTCTTTTTTCAAAATAGGTTTTGGTAAAAGTCTCTATCTTTGTCTTTTTAGATATGCGGTTACCAATTTCCAAATTGCCGTCTTGGAAATTTGTTCAAATTTATGCTCTCCTCACAGTGTGTATGTATTTCCATCACTCTTGCCACCTCTGGACTTTTTAAAATTCTACTAATGATCTTTCATTTAATGAGTAGTGATGATGACAAAGTTACTTTTTATGTAACTTGCCTGAATAAATTCCACTTGGTCTTTCAGAAGCTTTAGGTGTTTTCCATATTTCTGGGGTCTAATTAACCTTCTCTTCCCTTCCATGTTTTTCAGTTACGACAGTGGCCTGATTCATATACAAAGAAGTTTGAGCACAGAATCTACCCCATCACATTTTCAGTGGGAAACTCTCAAGAATGGAAGAAATTATTCAAGCCCTGTGCTGCCCAGAGACTTTTTCTTCCGGTAGGAACACCTGCTTTTAATAAGATGTTGCTTGGGAGAGAATGTTCTGGGGAATGTGGTGACATTAACTGGAATCCATTTAGAAGCACTTATATAGAGTTGAAAATGTGTTTCTCTTGGATTCTGTAGTCAATATTCTTAGTCTTCAGGGTGTAGAGAGGTTTTCTGTGTTTGAAAAGTTGTCTTTCCGAAAGATTGAGGGACTGAGAACATCCAAAACTTGTTTTGAATTAAGGATCTTTCTGACTATGGCACCATTTACTAACTATGTACACATCAGAAAACTCCCAATTTCTTTCTGTACACCTCAGTTTCCTCCATCAGATTGGCACAAAGTTGACCTTCTATAAATATTAGCTATGATTATTATTTCCCTTATAACAATAACTGCTACTAGATGTACCTATTACCAGGGAGAAACCCAAGTCAGGGACTCACCCCCAAGCTTGTTCCTCAGTTCTTGCCTTGCTCACAAGAGACAAATTCAATCATGAGACAAATATGTAGTTGAAATGAGATAGTAAGTTTATTTATGAAATCTATAGAGGAAATAAGGTAGTAAGTTTGTTAGTAAGTTAATTCTATACAGTTCAGCCAAGGCTACAAGTTGGCCCTCAGCTAACCTGAGTGTGGTGACTATTGGGGTTCAGAGGTAATATACTTTAGTTGGCTTCTAGGTTCTCCCTCCTCCTTCCCCTCCCCAGACCTTGGGATTAATACAGTCATAAAGGCTTTCCCAGCAAGTGGAGATGATACACAAAGACTTACAAGGCTCCCTTCTTCTGTGCTATTATAATTTTGCTTGTGATGTTTGGAATGCCTGGCAATCTCATCAGACCAGGCTCAGGACTACTAGGTCAGTGAGTGAGATATGTCTCCCTTCTGTTTCTAGCCTCCTGTTTTAAGTTCTTTGTTATATTGTAATCGTGGGAGCCCTGATTTATTTCCCCTCTGGCTGCTCATTCTTAGCTGCTATCTACAGTAACATAGCCATGGTAGGGAATAATTCAGAAAAGGTCCAGAGTTCTGGTGCAACCTTTTGTCTTTGAAATTTTTAATAGAATGTTTCAATTTCATTTTTAAAAATCCTGAATAGAAAAATTGCTGAACATATATCAAAACTAGGATATCACTGAGCCAAGATGGCAGCTTTGAATTTTAATCTTGATGTTTCTGAGGGTGTCATGCATTCAGCAAACATTTATTGGGTGCCTATTAGGTGCTAGGTCTGGCTTCCTGGTGGTGATATGGTGATGAACAAGACAAATGCAAACAACTGTAACTGAACAACAATAAAGTAATAAAATCTTTAAAAGAAAAAATGGAATTTAGTTAAAAATCAGAAGAATAAAAGCTTGCATGTCAATCAATGAAAAGAAAAGACAGTTGTGGTCTTACCCTCTTGGAGTTTGAATCAAACAGGACATTGAACAGGTAATTGGAAGTGTGATCTGTGCTGGAGTGGAGAACAGTCTCATTGATGGAACATGTGGTTCATCTCTGGTTGGGAGGTTATCTTAGAAGGTTCTCTTGAGGCATGGCCTTTATGCTAAAACGCATATGAAAAAGAAGTAAGGGTCATTGAGTGACAAGGGCCTGAGGGTTAACAAGAGAGAAAAGGGCTCCAAGAAAAAGGAAGAGTTTGTAAAAAGGTCCTGGATTGGGAAGGAGCCTATCTGAGAAAATTCAAAAAGTACAGCAACCAGAAAATACAGTGAGGGGGGATTTAAGAGGTCAGCAGGGGCTGGAATTTTCTGGCTCTGTAAGCCATGTTGAGTATCTGCTCTTTGTGTTGAGGGCAGAGAGAAGCTGATGACTGATTTCTAGCATGGAAGTGGGATGACCTAACTTATATTTTAAAGAGGACACACTGGCTCAAAGCAACATGACAGTGGAATGGCTGGTGCCAATAAGTGATGACTTGGGCTATGGTAGTTGACTTAGAGATGGATTCAGAATGTGCCTGAGAAATAGAATTTACCAGGCCTCATGATTGGCTTGTTGTAAGAGTTGAAGGGAAGTGAGGTAATAAGAATTCCACCCAGGTTGCTGACCTGAAAAACTATTAAAGTTGATCTGTTTGAAACTACCAATATTCAGCTATTTATGACCTACAAAGAAGTGCAGTTTCATATGGTTCAAACTACTAAATTGATGGTGGTGCTATTTAGAGATAGAAGAGATTAGAAAAAGATATATTTTAGTAAAAAGGGAGATAATTTTAATGAGGCATATATTTTTCCCCTTTAAAAATTTTATTTAAATTATTTATTTATTTTATTGTTCGAATACAGTTGTCTCAATTTTCCTGCCTCCACTTTTGCCTGCCCCACCCACCACCACCTCCCACCCCCCATTCTTCTCCCCTTAGGCTTTGTTCTTGGGTCCTTTATACATGTTCCTTGATGACCCTAACCTTCTTTCCCCATTATCTCCCTACCCCAAGCCCTCTGGTTACTGTTAGTTTGTTCTTAGTTTCAATATCTCTGGTTATATTTTGCTTGCATATTTCTTTTGTTGATTAGGTTCCACTATAGGTGAGATCATACGGTATTTGTCTTTCACTTCCTGGCTTACTTCACTTAGCATAATGTTCCCCAGTTCCACCCATGCTGTCCCAAAGGGTAGGAGCTCCTTCTTTCTTTCTGTTCTGTAGTATTCCATTGTATAAATGTACCACAGTTTTTGATCCACTCATTGACTGATGGGCACCTAGGCTGCTTCTAGCATTTGGCTATTGTAAATTGTGCTGCTATGAACATTGGGGTGCATCAGTTCTTTTGGATTGGTGTTTCAGGGCTCTTAGGGTATAATCCCAGCAGTGGAATTGCTGGGTCAAAAGGCAGTTCCATTTTTAGTTTTCTGAGGAAATTCCAAACTGTTTTCTACTGTGGCTGCACCAGTCTACATTCCCACCAACAGTGCACTAGGGTTCCCTTTTCTCCACAATCTCTCCAGCAGTAACTGTTTGTTGATATGTTTATGATGACTATTCTGACCGGTGTGAATTGGTACCTCATTGTGGTTTTAATTTGCATCTCTCTGATGGCTAGTGATGCTGAGCCACCTTTCATATGTCTATGGGTCCTCTGTATGTCCTCCTTGGAGAAATGTGTGTTCAGGTCCTTTGCCCATTTTTTAATTGGATTGTTTGTCTTCCTGTAGTGGAGTCTTGTGAGTTCTTTATATATTTTGGAGATCAAACCCTTATCCGAGATTTCATTCACCAGTACATTTTCCCATACAGTTGGTTCTCTTATCAGTTTTCGGTTTTCTTTAGCCATGCACAACCATTTTAATTTGATGAAGTCCCATTTGTTTATTCTTTCCTTTTTGTCCCTTGCTCTAGGGGGTATATCAGTGAAAATATTGCTGCATGGAATTTCTGACATTTTCCTGCCTATGTTCTCCTCTAGGACTTATCTGGTATCATAACTTATATTTAAGTCTTTTATCCATCTTGTCATTGTTTTTGTATAGGGTATAAGTTGGTGGTTGAGTTTCATTTTTTTTTGCATGTAGCTGTCCAGATCTCCAACACCATTTGTTAAAGAAGCTATTTTTACTCCATTTTGTGCTTCTGCCCCCTTTTTTGAACATTACTTTGCCACAGAGACTTAAGTTTATTCCTAGGTACTTTATTTTTCTTGTTGCTCTAGCAAATGGGATTTTTTCCTAATTTCTGTTTTTAATATTTCATTTTTGGTGTATACAAATGCTTCCATTTCTGAATATTGACTTTGTATCTGCTGTTTTGAAAAATTCACTTTTTAGGTCGAGTAATTTTTTGGTGGAACCTATAGGATTTTCTATGTACCCTATCATGTCATCTGCAAACAATGACAGTTTTGCTTCCTCCTTTCCAATTTGGATGCCTTTTATTTCTTTTTCTTGTCTGATCACTGTGGCTAGAACTTCTACTACTATGTTTTTTTTCTTTATTGTGTCTTTATCTGGTTTTGGGATTAGCATGATGCTGGCTTCATAAAGATCTTGGGAGTCTGCCATCTTTCATTATTTGAAATGGTCTGTGAAGAATAGCAGTTAGCCCCTCTTGAAAATGCTTTGTAGAAATCTCCTGTGAAACCATCCAGGGCTTTTATGTGTCTGGAGTTTGTAGATTACTACTTTGATGTCATCAGCTGTTATAGGTCTGTTTAGGCTTTCTGCTTCTTCTTTCAGTTTTGGAAGATTATATTTTTCTAGAAATTTGTCCATTTCACCTGGGTTTTCAAATTTCTTGGCATATAGTTCTTCATAGTAATTTCATATAATCCTTTGTATTTCTATGGTATCAGTTGTAATCTCTCCTCTTGCATTTCTGATTGTGTATATTTGAGTCCTCTCTCTTTTTTTCTTGATGAGCCTGCTTAAAGGCTTGTTGATTTTATTTATCTTTTCAGAGAACCAGCTCCTGGGTTTAGTGATCTGTAGAATTGTACTGTTAGTCTCTATGTCATTTAATTCTGCTCTGATCTTGGTTATTTCCTTCCTTCTACTTGCTCTGGGCTGTCTTTGTTGTTGTTCCTCGAGTTCTTGTAGGCGTTGGGTTAGGCTGTTTATTTGAAATGTTTCTATCTTTTTTAAGTAGGCCTGTATCGCTATGAACTTCCCTCTCAGGACTGCCTTTGCTGTGTCCCATTAGTTTTGGATTGTTGTGTGTTCATTTTCATTTGTTCCCCAAAACTTTTTTATTTCTTCCCTAATCTCATTGTTAACACATGCATTGATTAGTAGCATGCTATTCAGTCTCCATGAGTTTGAGTGTGTTGGGGTTTTTTTTCCTTGAGGTTGGTTTCTAGTTTCAGTCCCCTGTGCTTGGCGAAAATGCTTGATATGATTTCAATTTTGTTGAATTTGTTGAGGCTTGTTTTGTGACCTATCATGTGGTCTATCTTTGAAAGTGTTCCATGTGCATTTGAAAAGAATGTGTATCTTGCTTCTTTGGGATGAAAGGCTCCATATATATATCAGTTAAGTGCATTTCATCTAGGGCTTTGTTCAATGCCACAATGTCTTTGTTGATATTTGTTTGGAAGATCTGTCCATTTTTGACAGTGGGGTGTTAAAATGCCCTACTATACTTGTGTTGCTGTTAATATCTTTCTTGAAGTCCTCCAATGTTTTCTTTATATATTTGGGTGCTCCTATGTTGGGTGCATGTATGTTTATAATGTTTATTTCTTCTTGGTGGATTGTTCCCTTGAGTATTATGAAATTACCTTCTGGGTCTTTTTATGGCTTTTCTTTTGAAACCTATTTTATCTGATATGAGTATTGCTACGCCGGCTTGTTTTCCTTGTCCATTTGGTTAGAATATTTGTTTCCAGCCTTTCATTTTCAGTCTGTGTAGGTCTTTTGTTCTGAGGTGGGCCTCTTGAAGGCAGCTTATGTGTGGGTCATGTTTTCTTATCCATTCAGCTACTCTGTGTCTTTTGATTGGTGCATTTAATCCATTGACATTTAAGGTTATTATTGATAGGTACTTATTCATTGCCATTTTTTTGTACCGGTGTTCCTCTCTCTTTCACTGTTTTTCTTCCTGTTCTTAAAGCAGACCCTTTAACATCTCTTGCAGAGCTGGTTTGGAGGTGATATATCCTTTGGGGCTTCTTTTGTCTGAGAAGCTCCTTATTTGGGCTTCCATTTTAATAGAGAGCCTTGCTGGATAGAGAAGTCTTGGTTGCAAGCCTCTGGTTCTCATTACTTGGAATATTTCTTGCCATTTTCTTATGGCTTGGAATGTTTCCATTGAGAAGTCAGCTGCTAGTCTTATCATGGGCTCCCTTGTATATTACTTCTGTTTCTCCCTTGCTGCCTTTAAGATTCTCTCTCTGTCTTGGAGTTTTGCCATTTTAATTATGATATGTCTTGAAGGGAGCTTCTTTGGGTTCCTCTTGTTTGGGACTCTCTGTGTTTCCTGCTTTTGTGTGACTTTTTCTCTCAACAAATTGGGGAAGTTTTCCATCATTACTTTTTCAAACAGGTTTTCTAACTCCTAGAAAAAAACATAAGCAGTAAAATCTATGATATTTCTCTTTGCAATATTTTTTATGGTATATCTCCTTGGGTAAAGGAAACAAAATAAAAAGTTAAGAGGTGGGACTACATCAAACTAAAAAGATTTTGCACAGAAAGGAAACCCTCAACAAATGAAAAGACAACATACTCAGTGGAAGAAGATATTCACCAATGTTACATCTGATAAGGGTTTAGTATCCAAAATTTATAAGCATTTCTACTACCCAACACCAAAAAAAAAAAAATTCAATTAAAAAATGGGCAGACCACCTGAACAGACATTTTTCCAAAGAGGATATATATGTGGCCAATAGACATAGGAAAAGATGCTCAACATCAGTAATTGTCAGAGAAATGAAAATTAAAACCACAGTAAGATATCATCTCACACCTGTCAGAATGGCTGTTATCAATAAATAAGCAAATGAAAAGTATTGGTGAGGATGTGGAGAAAAGGAAACCCTCGTGCACTGTTGGCAGGAATACACACTGGTACAGCCACTATGGAAAACAGTATGGAAGTTCCCCCCAAAATGAAAAAAATGGAACTGCTTGTGACTCAGCAATTCTACTTCTGGGGATTTATCTGAAGAAACCCAAAATACTAATTCAAAAGAATATATGTACTCCTGTGTTCATTGCATCAATATTTACAATAGTCAAGATATGGAAACAA
>VMDR010030799.1:0-12251 GCA_007922815.1 Macrotus californicus
GCTCTAGTTGGGTGGTATGTTATGTAAATGTCAGGTTATGTTTGTTTGTTAAATTACTGTATAAGTCTTCTATGTCCTTGCTGGTTTTTAATCCAGTTGTTCCATCAGTTACTGAGAGTGGGACACTGATATTTCCAAGTATGATTGTTGAGTTGTCTATTTGCTTTATGTACATCATAACTCATTAGTTACGTATTACTTATAATTATTATCTTATTCTAATTTGTTGATCTCTTTTTCACTATGAAATAGTCTCATTGTCTCTAGTAATATTAATAATTTTGAAAGTTTTTTAAAAAGACTGATAAAATTTAATGAAATTAAAACTTCTGGAAAAACTGATCAAGAAAGACAAGACAAAGGGCAAAGATCGCTTAGAACAAGGAATTTATATTATTGCACATCCTGTGGAGATGAAAAGTATAATAAGAGTATATTAAAAACAACTCTGTGCCAATACATTTAAAAGTGTAGGCGCAACAGGCATTTGTAGAAGAGTGAAACAATAAAACAGACACAAGACAATCTGAGAAGTCACATATATTGCATTAAATGAATCCATAGGATTAAACCCATCCAGCCCCAAATCTGCCTCACTATGTCTAGTGAACTGCCATCCAGTGGGTCAGGAATGAACCTTGCTCAGAGCTCTGCTCCGCTGTCTTGAGAGAGCACCCTCTCTGAAGCTCAGACATCAGGCATCTTGACTTTCTTTAGAAAGAGGCAGGATCGGGCTCTTGGAAGCTTTGCCCAGGGGAGCAGGTGGTCTTACGTGAAATGACTGGTGCAGGGAGACTGAAGATAACAAAAGCTTTCTCCACACGGGCGCTGGCTTATCCGTGGTGGGGGGGCGTGTTACTTTTTTTCTCAATGCTTGTCCCCTTTATCCCACACACATGCACTTCATTGAGTTAAAGCTGTAGAACAGGGCAGCCTTGATTTATGAGGACTGTGTTTCTTCCCTGGTCCTGGCTGGCACAGTGCTTGAGGCTTTGCTTTCATGTGTTCACGTTAGGGGGCAACTGGCGACCAGCTGTTGGAAGCTGGTTTAAGAAAATGATAAAAATAAAAATACTCATGGACTATCCTGTCATTCCAGGTTTCTGGTACCCACCATCAGCCTTGGAGTAAATAAGGGAGTCTTTCCCCCTTGGAATGAGATTTCTCTATGACGAATAGATTTATATTGTGTTTGAATGATTGGTAGGTACCAAGGGGGTCTTGCCTTTGGGCTAAGTTAATAATTGAGACTGTTAGAATAATAACTCATGCGGTTCCCACCCCCTTTATCCCTGAAGTGTCCCCAAGTGCGACATATGTGTGTACTCCCAAGCCTAGGGCTCCTGCTAAACTCAGCAGTGTCTGGGGTGGAAGGTAACGCCTGAGAGGGGCTGGATGGAGGGAGTGCCAGCAGCTATGAGGCTTGCGACCTGGGGGAGGGGTTATCGTGGGGGCAGGAGCTGATGGCAGAAAGAAAGAGGTTGGTGGTTTGAGGGAGTGGCACCCTAACACACATGAGCACTGTTGTAGAGAGGGAAAGAGAAAGAGGTCACTTTCAAGACCATGATTTTCCGCATGTTCTGAGTCATCAATATTTTGCGTACGGTATATCTGATACATGTCAACCACCTCAGGGCCTTTGTCGCCTCATTTGTTTAGAATTTATTTGTCATGTACTTTGAAAGGAAGACTTGAGATGGCTTACAATAAAATATGTGTGGGAAAAGACAGCTACTGTTTAAATAGAAGGTGAAAATCATGTAGACCGAAGAGAAAATAAACAGATCAAAACCTTAAGCCAGCATTTGTCAAACTACATTACTCACTCAGTTAGCTCTGCTGGTTTTCAATAGGTATTTCTTGAAAAGGTGGTTCTGTAATCAAACAAATTAAGCCAGCTCTGAGTGGAGAAAAGCTAAACAGGTATGTTTTTATTGCAAAATTCCCCAGATCCTTTAATTTGCTAGAAAGCACTATAAACTTCCAAGAGAGGGACACCACTGCGTGTTTTTCCCATGGTGCACTGCAGAACACACTTTCTGAAAAGTAGACCTGTGCCAGGATGGTTTCTGAAACGAAGCAGCAATTTGAGTTCTAAGCTCCTTAGGCATCAAGGCAAAAGGACACTCGTGTTGAAGGAATATAATCCAGCTCTTTAGATGAGAAACACTAATTTTCGAAAACAAATTTTAAAAGGGATTTATTCCATGAACCCTATTCAAAGGGTACTAGATAGTGGATGGGTATTTTCATGAGCAGTGACTTTGCAGAAAAGCTAGACTTGCTTTCATTATGGCCATTTCTTATTTTGACCCATAACACAGCACGGAAGACATTGGAGAGGGCATAATTTAAAAAAAAAATCCAAGTTCCTAGAAGGTGGGATTGTAGATAAAATACAGCACACCCAGTAAAACTTGAATTTCAGATAAACAACAAATAAAATTTTAGTATAAGTATGTCCAAAAATTATATAGAACATATTTATACTATAAAAGTTTTTGCTCCTTAAGTTAAAATTCAAATTTAACTGGATGCTCTGCATCTTTATTTCCTAAATCTAGCAACCCTACTAGAAGTTGTCAAGTCTGAGTCACGTGTTTGAATCACCCAGCAGCCTCCGAGATGCAATGATCGCTGTGCTTGGCATTGCCATAGCCCCCTTTCAATTGACCCACGTGGATTGGAGAGTCCACAAGTTGTCAAATCTGTCTTCGCCTGACCCACGACCAGATCCCAGGAGTTCCCACTCTTATCTTTGCATTTTCCCTGGGAAATGGTTTGGTTGACCTTTTAGAATCTCAAGTTGGCATTCAGCCCCTTCAGTTCCCTGATGTCACTGGTTAGCCTTAAGAGGGAACATTGTTTTTGGTTGTCACGGGCCAGCAACGATTTTACCTCCTAGGCAAGCTTCTCCCCCCACCCCCAGTATTTATCACACTGTCTCTGCACTTGTACTGTATTATTAGCCTTTTCTGCCTTCTCTGTCACCTGTTGAAATGAGAACGCAAGGTCTCTGGGCCTCTGCAGCCCTTTCTCTTACATTAACTTAAGTCACACCAGATGTGGGCCTTTACTGCTTAGGAAGACTAATTGATTTTACTAGTCACAATACTTCTATTGTTTTATTTTTTTAAACACAAACACTGTGGTGGATTTTCTCTTCCTTCTCCCTCTCTCCTCTTGCCAAAGGAGCCAAAGGTTATTCAATTAAAGGCATCCAGAAGTGTGACGAAAAATCCACGGATGGAGTACATTTACTGTTAAAGAAAAAAAGAAGAAGAAAAGAAACCACGGAGGAGGATAACGGACTGTAGGGAAGAGGGAAGGACGCCTCTCTGGGACCAGCAGTAACTCTGATGGATGGCTGGTGTGTGTGAGACGTTATTATTTGTTATGTGAGTGCAGGGAGATGGCAGCCGAGCCGAGCAATACACCTGCTGGGCTCCAAGAAGCCAAAACAGCTGCACACATTGATTTAGAAGCTTGCTACTTGGGGCTCCAGGAACGAATCAAGCGACAGCTCATAAAAAAAGAGGGTTTTATGATCCCCCCCCCTTTTGTAAGCAAACGGCCACATCATATGTTTTCCTAACGCGGTCATAACTCAAAATTAAATCCCAGCCCAAGGTGTCAGCCTGGTGCCATGTCAGGATTGTAACGGCTTGTTTTAGAGGTCACCATGGAGATGGCAAAGAAAGGAAGGCGGGCAGGACTTGGGAGGTGAGAAGGGGTACAGAGTGCTCTTTGCCTCAGTGTGGCTGAGGCACTTAAGGACAATTAGCTGCAGGGTTTTGTTTGGTTTTAAAGAAGTGAGCTAACTAACTAGCAGTGTTTAGTTGTGATTTGCTGCTAATTACAACCTCACTTCATAGTGTTAAAATGCAAAGGACTTTCCCACCTAGGGAGTCACTCCTGCGGGTGTTAGCAGGGATGACTTGTGGAGCATGTGATGCCAAGGTGAGGCGCTTAGGGGCGGTCTGCCCCCTCACCCTCCAGATCTAGTTGTTGATTACACAAGGTGGCATGCAGTCAAAATACTTCTGGTAAATGATCAATGAAGGTGCTTGGTCATGAAGAAAAAGAAAGCTCTTCAAAAGGGTTATCAGATTTCTCTGGGCTGCAGCCCGAACGGGCCTTGGCACATCCAGACATTACACACCTTAAAAACGGTGCAATGAATATTCGCACATGGACGAATGAATGAAAGAGTAAGCGGATGAAAAACATGGATTTCTGTCTTGTTGTGAATAGTTCTATAACAGCATAATCACAGCAAGAGAGAATAAAATAATGCTATTCTTCCAAGGCCCAAGTTTGTATAATCCCCAAGGTTCAGACACTAGTGTAGCCTTTCACCTTGCTTGACGTTTTTGCTTACAGAGAAGTCATCCATCAGCCTACTCTTTACCTTTACTTGGAAGGCAACATAGCTCCAACCCGAGCTCTATCCTGAGTTCTCTTTCCGCAGTTCCAGCTGCCTATAGTACATTTCACTTAAATTTCATATTACCTTTGAACTAATTATTCTCCCCCTTCTTCCGTCAACCATTCTTTATCTCGATTTCCTGCTTTTTATTATGGCACCATATTAGTCTTAGTCATTGAAGTTCAAAATATCAGATATAACGTTAGTTTCCTTTCTAGATGCAAATAGATACCATACACTCTCCCTTATTCATAATGTCCCTCAAGTCTGTATCTTCCTTCTCACCTCTGCTGTCATTTCCTAGTTCAGGACCATATTACCTCATGTGTCAGCTGCAGCTGTTGCTTCCTGCTCAATCCCTTTTCCTCTAGTCTCGAAGTTCTCACTCTGTCCAACACTTACAACATACCCAGCACCTTGCTGCCAGAGTAAATTCCCCCAATTATGCTTCCAAAACCTCCAATCGCTCCCTTACTTCCTGTATATTGTCATCTGGCATTTAAGGAATAACCTTGCCTTTATAGCTCCATTCCCTATGTGTAGCAAATACCAATATTTTTCTTAGCAAAAATAACATCAAGTAATAAAATTATCAAATGGATGTGTTCATTACTGAGCATTTTACATGCATTTTTCCTTTCTATTCTATAGCATTCCTATGAGGTAGGTGCTGTTATTACCTCTTTTTCAGAAAAGAAAATTGACGGACAAAGAAACCATGTTATCTTGCTGAAGGTCCCCAGTGGAAGAGCTGGGATCTGACCCTACAGGCTCTTAAAAAGTGTACCCTAGCTTACTCTGCCTCCTGGAGACATCTTGTGCTCAACTTCCTCCTTGCCTTTGCTTGACTACTTCCCTTTTCCAGGTGTCCTTCTTGCCTCCTCTGCTTACTTAACATAATCTCCAGCGTTGCTCCTTCGTTAAACGCTTGCCGGAAAGGAATTCTCTTTCCACAGCATTGCTGTGGTATCAACTGTCTCCACCATTCGTTGACATTCATGCCTTATCAGATATCCATGTCTTTCACTCTGGATTCCCCTTTTTACCAGATACAGTAACTTCTACCAGTGCTTACTTAATAAATAGCTAATTGGCAGAATGAAGAAGTCTGAAATGAACTGTACCAGGTCACCTTTCACATCTTATTCTCTGTCCTCTTTCCTGGTAATGAAACTTGATTTTGTAATACTTTAAAAAAGGATCATCTTTGAACTTTTTTTGGCTGTGGTTTGACTCCTTCAAAACTCTGCATGTTGTCCTTTTCGCTCAAGTCCTAGGAAGTGTCATGTGGGTGAACACGAAGGCACTGGGTCTAATAAAGTAGATAACATCAGACTTCGGGGCCACTCCATTAGGCTATTCCTCAGTGCCTTCTTTCCTTTGGTAGCCTCTTGGGATGGCAGACTGTCTCCTGTCCCTCTGTTAGCCTTGATTGTCCCTGCTTTGACTAGAGTGGCCTCCATAGGCAGTGCTCCGTACTTTAAACTTCACCTCAGCCTCTCCCAGGTCAGTGTCCCTCAATCATAGCACATTCTCTTGGGAGCCTTCTTGGCTATTGCTCTGTGGAAAAACAACCAGATAATGAGTAGGTAGATTTCAATGACTTACAAGATGCCCCCTCTTCCGGGAATATCAAGAAAAAAGCTATGCCTGTCTTTCAGCCTAAAGAGTGAATTTCTTGTGGTATGTAGCAGGGAGGGCATGTTTGTGTCCCTGAATCATAACTTTTGTGCCTCATGGAAAACCAGCCCCGAGTGTGAGCACTCATGCCTCGGCACTGCAAGCACATACATCACACTAATATGAGTTACCTGAGTCAAAGAGTACAAACACTTTGTCATCTCTTAGGTATTTGCCCTTCAGAATAGCTGCTTCTAGCAATAGCACATACTAGGAATTGTAGTAAAAGTGATTCTCTGGAATGCGAATCATACAGGCGATGACAGGTGAGGAAAGGCCATCTCAGGGAAGTTGGGGAGGGATGCTGGATTTCAGCAGTGGTAGGGGAGGAAGAGAGTTTGTCGAACCCCTTACTGTAAAGCATTTGATAATCTACCATCATCTATTAAGATGATGGTGCTCGTGGGAGAGATGACATGCTGAACCACCCAAGTTCCCCACCACAATTGTTATGAGTTTGTTTATTAAATTTAGGATAAAATTAGTTATCTGTTGGATTACTGAGGGGTCTGGCATGAAATGGGTAGGTTCTATTAAGGAAGGGAGGAAAAGGAATAGTAGGCTTGTTTGCATGGGGCAGTGCCAGGAAAGCCTGGTCCTAAGAGAGTACAGTATGTGGCGGACAGCAATCAAAACAGCAAAGGAACAAAAAGAGCCTGGGGAGTAAAAATATAGGAAACAACATGGTAACAGATTCCAAAGACTTACCACGTTTCCTCTGTTTTATTTCCCATCTTTGTTAAATGAATCACTTGAGCATTAAAGCTTTACATTAATTTAAGCAGATAAAATGTATATCCTGAACCACATATCACTTAATTCTAAACACTTATCTCTGCTATCTTAGTGCAGTGTCTGAACTCGGACGAAGATTTCTATGATTAGCTGGTTAACAAGATGATATATTAGGTCTTTGTTATTTGGTTTCCTCAATTATGAAATATGAATATAATCAGAGAAATTTTGTAAGTAATTGATACAAAGTACTTGACTGCATTTTGCACATGTGAAATGCTGAATGCTACATAAGAGAGCTGTGTGTCTAGGAACATGTTATTACGTGTTTTCTTATGAAGATTGAATTTTCCCACAGGATACTCCTACAATTAATCTGCTCTATGAAGAAAATTATTTAGCTATATGTCTGTGTGGGGGCTTATGAGGCTGCCAGATGAAATGAATTGATGAGTTTTTTCCCATTATGACTCCTGCTAATCATAAGCATTTCATTCTGCATTTTCAATGGTCTGTATTCCACAGGGGGCATTTTCGAAGCATTCCATCATCTTGTCTTAAAACCTTATCTCCCATTAGTAATAAAAATGAAGCCTATAATTTTCAAGGCTCAGCTCAAGAATTTTCAGTTTGTGCTTTTTATCTATCCGTTTACTTAGCAAGCATTCATAGAATGCCTATTTTCTGTCAGAATTAGAGGTATGTACTGATGACAGAATTTGCTGTCTAATTTTATCCCATCCAGTCCTGGGTACAAAATTTTACCATCTGTTTTCAAAAAATTTAGTTCATCTAAGTTCCATATATGACCATTGTACAACTCTAATAGTTTGCAAATTCCTGGGAATTTTATTCTTCCATTAAATGTTATTTTTAATTAAAAACAGTTTGTGACTATATATGATAAGTATTTTTAAAATAATAATAAAAGCCCTGGCCAGTGTGGCTCAGTTGGTTGGAGCATCATCCCATAAATCAAAAGATGCCCTAGTCAGGGCACAGGCCTGGGTTGCAGGTTCAATACCTGGTCAGGGCACATATGAGAGGCAACCAGTTGATGTTTCTCTCTCTCTCTCCACACTCTCCACCCTCCCTCCCTCCCCCCACCTCTCCCCTACCTTCCTTTCCCTATAAAAAGTAGTGAAAAATGTCCTCAGGTGAGGAATAATAATAATAATAATAATAATAATAATAATAATAGAAAACTATGTACTCGTTACTCATTACTAGTGCTGGAGAGTGATTGATCTAAGGGGTCTCCGCTGTGGTCTGGAATTAGTCTTATTTTTATAATTTTTAAAAATGTATTATCTTGGGTTTTCCTGGGGAACAGTTTTATTCTTCTTTTCTAATTTTTACACTTTAAATTTCTTTCTATTGTCTCATGGGTTTTCTAGTACTTTCAAACAGTGCTAAGTAACGGTGGTGACAATGGACATCTTTCCTCTGTTCTCTCTGTCTCTGTCTCGCTCTCTCTTAATCCTCACCCAGTGACACTTTTTTATTGCCTTTAGAGACAGGAAGTGTGGGGAGGGGAGAGAGAGGGGGGGAGAGAGAAAGAAGGAGGTACTGATGCAAGAGAGAAACATCTATTGGTCGTTGTCTCCTATGCACTCCCACCCGGGATTGAACCTGCAACCTGCTCATGTGCTGTGACTGGGACTCGAACCCACGACCCTTCAGGTCTATAGGACAACGCTCCAAGCAACTGAGCCACACCGTCCAGATATCCTCTGTTCTTTTTTTAAAAATAGCCTTATGGAGGAATTTGATTACAAAGAAGTGGGCATATTTAATATGTACAATTTGATGAGTTCGGACATATGCAAAGTCTCATGATACTGTTATCACAATCAAAGTAATATATCCAGCACCTCCTGGCGTTTCCTTGTGTCCCTTCATGTGTGTGTGTGGTAAGAACACTTAACATGAGATCTATCATGAGATCCATGAGATCTATTAAATTTTGAAATGCCCAATACTATATTATTAACTATAGTCGCTATGTTGTACAGCAAACCTCTAGAATTTATAAATTTAACGTCACTGAAACTGTATACCCACTGAATAACAACTCTCCATACCTCCCACCTTCCAGTCTGTGGCAGTCACTAGCCTATTCTCTGCTTCTATGAATTTGACTATTTTACATAATGCATGTAAGTGGAATCATGCAGTATTTGTCCTTCTGTGACTCACTTACTTAACTTAAATGTTCTCAAGATTCATCCATGTTTCATATTGAAGGATTTCCTTCTTTTCAAGGCTGATTTATATTCTGTTGTATGTACATGCCACATACCCATTTTCTTTATTCATTTTTCTATTGATGAACATTCAGATTGTTTCCATATCTCGGCTACTGTAAGTAGTGCTACAATGAACATGAAAGTGGAAATATCTCTTTGAGATCCTGGTGTCAATTCTTCTGGAAGTATACCCAGGAATGGGATTGCTGGATCATAGGGTAGTTCTATTTTTAATTTTTTGAGGAACCTCCATACTGTCTTCCATAGTGGGTGTACCAGTTTACATTCCCACCGGCAATGAACAAGAGTTCCAGTTTCTCCACAGTCTTGTCAACACTGGCCCTTTAGTTGCCATCCTAATAGGTGTGAGATGATATTTTATTGTGGTTTTGATTTGCATTTTCCTGCTAATTAATGATGTTAAGTATTTATTTACTTGTATACCTGTTGGCCATTTGCGTGTCATCTTTGGAGAAATGTCTGTTCAAGTCCTTTACACTTTTAAAATCAGGTTGTTTTTTGCTATCGATTTGTAGGAGTTCCTGATATACTTTGAAAATTAACTCCTTATCAGACACAATTTGCAAACATTTTCTCCAGTTCTGTAAGTTGCCTTTCCATTCTGTTGGTTATGCAGAAGCTTTTTGGTTATTTTAGCTTTTGTGGCCTGTGGTTTGGGTATCATATCCAAGAAATCATTTCCAAGACCAATGTCAAAAAGGTTTTCTATTATGTTTTCTTCTAGGAATTTTACATTTTCAAAAGGTTTTATGTTTTAAGTCCTTAATCCACTTTGCATTGATTTTTGTGTATTGCATTGATTATGGTGTAAGGTAGGAGTCCAGTTTCATTCTTTTCTATGTGAATATTCAGTTTTCCCATTGCCAGTTGTTGAAGAGACTATCTTTTCCCCCATTGTACTCGTATGTCTTAGTACCCTGTCGAAGATCAGTGACAGGGTGTGCATGGGGTTATTTCTGGGCTTTCTGTTTTGTTCCATTGTTCTATATGTCTGTCTTTATGGCAGTATGCTACTGATTTAATTACTGTAGCTTTGTAATATATTATGAAATCAGGAAGTGTGATGCCTCTAGCTTTGTTGTTCTTTTTTTATCCTCACCTGAGGATGTGCTTATTGATTTTTTTTTTAGAGAGAGAGGAAGGGAGGAAGAAAGAGAGACAGAGACAGAGACATCAATGTGAGAGAGACATTGATCCGTTACCTCCTGTATGCACCCTGACCGGGGATCAAACCCACAACCTAGGTATGTGCCCTGCCCGAGGATCGAACCTGCAACCTTTTTGGTGTGCCTGGGCAACATTCCAACCAACTGAGCCACACAGCCAGGGATACTCTTCTTTCTTAAGACTACTTTGACTATTCTGGGTCTTTGGTGATTTCATACAAATTTTAAGATGGTTTATTTTATTTCTGTAAAAAAAATGCCATTGGAATTTTGATGGGGATATTATTGAATCTGTAGATCACTTTGGATAATATAGGCATTTTAACAATGTCTTTAAGTCTTCCAATCTATAAATACAGCATATCTTTGTTTTTATTTGTTTGTTCTTCAATTTTCATGTATATTTTGTAGTTTTTAGTGTACAAGTCTCTTATCTGCCACAAAAGGAGCACTAAATAGAGATGTTCATAACAGTAAACACCTGCATTAAAAATGAAGAAATATTTCTTATAAAAAAAACCTAATGTTATATCTCAAGAAGTTAGGAGAAGAAGAACAAACTAAGCCCAAAGTTAGCAGAAGGAAGGAAACAAAAATTAGAGGAGAAATAAATAAAATGCAGACTAGGAAAACAATAGGATAAAAATCAATGAAAACAATAGTTGATGTTTTGAAAAGATAAAATTGATAAACCTTTACCTACACTAAGAAAAGGAGAGGTTTGAAATTAGAAAATCAGAAATGAAAGAAGAAACATAACAACTGATACCACAGAAATACAAAGAATCATAAAAATACTATGAACAATTATACGTCAACAAATTGGATAAGCTGGAAGAAATGGATAAATTCCTAGAAATATACAACCTACCAACACTGAAAATTGAAGAAATAGAAAATCTGAACAGATCCATAATGAGTAAGGAGATTGAATTGATAACTAAAACTTCCCAACCCAGAAAATCCCAAGACCAAATGACTTCACTGGTGAATCCTACTAAACATTTAAATAAGAATTAGTGCCACTGTTTCTCAAACTCTTCCAAAAATTGAAAAGGAGGGAGTGCTTTTTAACTCATTTTATGAGGCCAGTATTACCCTAATACCAAAGCCAGACAAAGACACTAAAAGAAGAGAAATCTACTGGCCAATATCCCTGGTAAACATAGATACAAAAAACCCTCAGGAGGCCTGGCCAGTGTGGCTCAGCTGCTTGGAGTGTGTTCCTATAACTGAAGGGTTGCAGGTTGGATTCCCAGTCTGGATGCGAACAATCCTCAGTCTAGGCGAGTATGGGAGACAACCAATTGGTGCTTCTTTCTCTCCCTTTTCTCTCCCTTTGTCTCTCTCTAAAAGTGATGTAGGGTGAGGATAAAAATTATTAGAACAGAAAAACCTCACCCAAAACTAACACACCAATCCAACAACACATTAATAAGATCATACACTATGATCAAGTGGGTTTTATCACTGGGATGCAAGGATGTTTCAATGTATGCAAATCAATCAATAAGATTCACCACCCTATTCAAATGAAGGACCAAACCACAGTTTCAGTAGATGAAGAAAAAGCATTTGACAACATTCAACACCCTTTCATGATAAAAATGTGAACAGACTAGTTATAAATGGAATGTACCTCAACATAGCAAAGGCCATCTCCTGTTCTTGACTTTAGCTGGAGTGCTTCTGATGGTTACTCCATCAAGTGAAACCTGTGTTTGAACAGAGATGTATTTTATCATGCTAAGGAAGTATTCGCCTCTTTGCATTTTACGAGTGTGTTTTCAAAAATCAGGAATGGATGCTGAATTGTGTCCAAGGGTGTTTGTAGCGTCTGTGAAGATGATGAGAGGAGGCAGGACACCATCATGCTTTGGTGGATGGAGTCTAAAGCCAGGCGCTGCTTGGCTCTGAAAGTGCTTCTGTCACTTGCTAAGTGTATGGTCCTGGCCAACTTTTTAACACTTC
>VMDR010030800.1:0-12247 GCA_007922815.1 Macrotus californicus
TTTACCTTTGAGGGAATGTATTTCAAGTGCCCTAACAGAAACAGAAGCTGCAAAGGGTGACTACTGAAGCATTTCTTAGTTAGATCAGTGTCTTACATAATGTAGCCATATCACTAGCACAAAAAAATCTCAAATCTTCCTTTCTTTTGATAAACACAGCTGGATGACAAAAATTCAAGTTCAAGCTCATAGAGAAAAGATATACTTTGATAATATATAATATCAAATTGTCCATAAACAACCCTCATCCTGAACCAGAGGTTCAGGGTAAAGCTTTCAGATCCTGGTAAATCTTTCAGGTTTATCCAGACAAGGCAGGAAAATGAAGTTTACAAATTTTTTTGTGTTTTTCACACCCCCCAGCAGTAGACAGCAGACAGCAGACAACTGGAGCACTTCAGACCATTCGGCACTTCACAGCGATGGGACATAGGCAATCACTTCATTTTAATCCATGTTCAGTGAGTATGATCTTCATTCTACCAACTTCATTTTGCAGAAAATACTCATTATATATAACCCTCAGTTGTGGGTCAGCCCAGGGTAGTGAAAAATTCAACCAGGAAGACATAGACTGAGTTCAAAAGTAGGAAAAGCACCTCTGATCTTCAGTTTATCAGGTTTACCACCCTTAAGACCCTTGTCTTACCACCCTTAAGTCTCATATCCGAAATCCAGCAACACCTGATTTAGCGACCCATGGAAGCCTGGATTTCTTCTCAGATCCTGGAAAACCAAATACCCAGTGTCTGGCCTCCCCCACTGTTAGTGAATGTTGCTTCCAGAGTAAATAAATGTTACTCAGTATCTCTCTGTGCAGGAAAAGGAGTGATCTCAGAATGCTTTCATTATGAACAATGGACACATATGTATAAGGCAAGAAGAAAATTATGTACCAGGGGCTCTCAGGTCCCATTCAAGAATATTTTTCCTGAGAATCTCCAGAAAAGAGATTCCCTAAAAAAAACTGGGTTACAGAACTGATTCCCTGCCTGACTCCTATTTCCATTACTTGGAACCACAAAAGACCCCGCATAGCAACAGTGATCCTGAGAAAGAAGAACAAAGTGGGAGGAATCATGTTACCTAATATCAAACTGTACTACAAGGCTATAGGAATCAAAACAGCATGGAAATGGCATAAAAACAGACGCATATATCAACAGAACAGAATAGAAATCCCAGAAATAAAACCAACCTTTATAGTCAATTAATAGTCAACAGAGGAAGCAAACACATACAATGGACTAAAGATACTTTATTCAATAAATGATGTTGGGAAAATTGGAACTATGAAACTAGACCACCTTCTTACACCACGCACAAGAATAAATTCAAAATAGATCAAAGACTTAAGTGTTAGACCCCAAACCATAAAAATCATAGAAGAAAACATAGGCAGTAAAATCTCAAACACTGCATTTATCAATTTTTTTATCAGATGTATCTTCCCAGGCAAGAAACACAAAAGAAAAAATAAACAAATGGGACTACATCAAACTAAAAGTTTCTGCACAACAAAGGAAACCATCATCAAAATAAAAAGACAACCCACAGAATGGGAGAACATATTCACCAATACATCTGATAAGGGGTTAATATCCAAAATTTATAAAGTAGTTACAAAACTCAAAACCATAAAAACAAACAACCCAATTAAAAAATGAGAAAAGGACCTGAATAGACACTTCTCCAAAGAGGACATACAGATGGCCAATACACACATGAAAAGATGTTCAACATCACTAATCTTGAGAGAAACGCAAACAAAAACCACAATGAGATATCATCTCACACCTGTCAAAATGGCTATCATCAATATATCCAAAAACAAGTGCTGATGAGGATGTGGAACAAGGGGAACACTTTTACACTGTTTAGGGGAATTCAAATTGGTGCAGCCACTGGAGAAAGCAGGGTGGAGATACCTGTTAAAACAAAAAATGGGTCCGCCCTTTGATCCAGTGATACCACTTGTAGGAATATATTTGAAGGAACCCAAAACACTAATTCAAAAGGACATAAGCACCCCTGGATTCATTGCAGAATTATTTACAATCACCAAGATATGGAAGCAGCCGAAATGTCCATTAGTAAATGAATGGATAAAACAACTATGGGTCATTTACACAATGGAATACTACTCAGCCATAAAAAAGAAGAAAATTTTACCCCTTCGACCATATAAATGGACCTGGAGAACATTATGTTAAATAAAATAAACCAGTTAGAGAAAGACAAATACCATATGATTTTATTCATATGTGGAATCTCATGAACAAAATGAACTAACAAGGAAAACAGAGATAGGCTCATAGATGGAGAGCAGGATGACAGCTAGTGGGGGAGTTAATGGAGAGGAAGGACTGAGCAAAAAGGAAAAAGCACTCATGGACATGAGCAACAGTGTGGGGATTGCAGGGGAGAGTGGGAATATATCCATATTGTTTGTTTTGATGTTTTGGTCAAATTTTATCATCTTCTTTCAAAGAAACTATGTCCTAGATGAACAATAAAAACAGCCAACACTATTTTGCTATTTGAAAGGTTGAAGAATTGCCTTTTACTTTATCTGTGTTTTTCTTACACTTCCTTTTTATCAGAAACTCTCATGAAATGAAATGCTTCATTATTCATTCAAGTGCTAATGAATGACATGTGAATGACAGAAGAGGAGTTCAAAACATGATTGAGGCGTTATTCCTGTTGTCAAGGAGATAAAATGTGCACAAAGAATACTGTAATGCAAGATAAGAAGTGTTAGGGGACATAGGACAAATTTAGATAGTGTTCAGAGAAGGGGGAGTCTAGTTAGGGACGGTAGCTAAACCCAGTGGGAGGTTGTATCACATCAATGAGTAAAATAAAGCACAAGCTCTTATGCTGGATAAATCTGTCCTGTTCCTTATTTACCTTACTGACACTAAGTTTTATTCTGGGATTCATATGTCTAATCTGTAAAATGGGAATAACATTAGCATTTACCCCTAGAGGTTGCTGGGTGGGTAACAGAAAATATTGCATATAAAACACAGAAAGTGCTGGGCACACACATTTTACCTAAGTCACCAGGGCTATGAATAGCACTTACAGAGGCAATGAGGCTGTCTGCTGTGGCAAAATTTGGTTAAAGTCCGGGGCAAGCACTATGCCTTTATTGTCCTGACCAAATCCTAGGTAAAACTTTTCACTCCCTTTTCCCAATACACACAACATATAAACAAGACAGTAAATTAAGATTTGCTTTGTAATTAGATCTGCAATGTTCTCTTTGTACTTTTTTAAATTTCTATAAAACATTTCAAATTATTTTTATGGATTTTCTTACAATGTTCATATCTCCTGAGTTTTTCATTGCAATTATGTTTATCAACAACCTTGGTTGGTTTGTACCAGGGACACAGGACTCTAAAGAAATAAAGATTCCAGGGGGCCTTTTTGGTTTATCTTGATTCTGATGATTCTTTTTTAAAAATTGCTAAAATTTGTCAACCGTCCACTCTCCCTTTAACTGTTATAGACATGTCTCAGAGCGACTGTCCACTGGAAGTTAGGGGCTGGGCTCCCCTGGACTGAGTAAGTAAGGGCAACTCACACTAACATGGGTCCATTTTCTGCTCCTTCTCTTCTTTCGAGAACCTGCATGGTACTTGTTGAGTGGAAGGAAAAATGAGGGTATGGCCCATCGATAATCCACACTGGACCTATTTGGCCAACTTGAATTCAAGCAGAAGTATTTCATCCCCATTCAGACCCTGAAAGCTCTCACCCCTAAACACTGTTCAGTAGAGAAGCTTCAAAAAAGTTATTTTCAAAAAGTTTTCAGAAAGAATTAAAAGGTTGCATTATTTAGGGTCTGGGTTTGGGGTGAGGAAAGTGTCTATAAATGTCATATAATACAGTATTTTTTAAATGGACATTTGCTATAAGATACTGGATTTTCCTTGCCTTGATAGAGTTAAAAGGCAATTTAATGGGCTCTTTCCACCTGAGCAATTCCGAATTTCCTCAAAAGTCTGTCACAGTTTTAGAAGCACATGCTTCAAAATCCATTGCAAGTTTATTGAGCAATTTAATAATAAAAAGGAAACAAGGAAAATAAATCAATGGGAAGATTTTAACCTAAAAACGTTATCTCAACAGCATTATTTCTGCAATATAACCACTCGCATGTGGTGGCTTGTTAGCAGCTGTGGTCATAAATTGTAGTGTCCAGCATATTCAAAGGAGATGATAGACTGCTGGTAGCTATCTGCACACAAATACATGATTCTTTTAATCTCCAAACTGCAATCGTTCCCTGGAACTGACGACTTGAAATCGTCCTCTGGAGATAACTCACTTATTCATAACTTTCACTATGCCTTAGGTAGTAATTTTACTCCTTATCTGAGAGACTCTTATAGCACTGATTGCATGCACTTAGTTTTCAGATACTAAACTCTATTTTCCCGCCATGACACAGCCAAACACCCACGGCCAGCACCACCGATGGCCACCTGAAATTGAGGCCTTCCTTCTTCCTTCCAAAGCCGACTCTGACACCTGACAAGAGAAATAAACCAAATCTAATAGTGGATTCCAAGGTCCACTCTCATAACGTCTCCCACGCTAATTTGTCAAGTTCAAGGGGTTATCCCAGATCTGCTTATTGGGCTCCTGTCTTGCTTCCTGGCACCAATTACTTTTCTTTTCCTTCTGGGTTTTTTCTATTTGTATCAGTAGACTTCAGTTTTATTTTTTTATCCCATTGCAATTTCAGTAATTTGTCTGGTTTTCTTCCATAAGAACAATGTGGAGCGAAGCAGATATAACCTTGAGCATCAGACATATCTAGGTCAGAATTTAGCTAGCACCGGTCCTGTGCATATAAGCAAATTTCTAAAACTCTATGAGCCTTATTTCCTCATAGAACTGCTATTATGATTAAATTAATTGATATAATGTATTTTTATGTGCAGGTTAGGTAAAATGTACCTGAACATACCACGTGATTCCTTAAATGACAACTTCTCTTAAATAGCTGGAAGACAAGGTCACCACTACACACGATTCAGTATCCTCAGTACCGTATGCATTATTTCAGCGTGCTTTTCCCCTTTCCCCTGTGGAAGATAAACATAGTCAGACACTATTTAAAGTAGTAAGGACAGATTTTAATCATAACATACTATTGCAAAAGGGAAAAGTTTCCAGTATGAACTAAACTGAACTTTGATTTGTAGAGGTAACTTGGTTTTTTAAAGAGAGGAGGGAATAGAGAGGGGGTAAGCAGGAGTTAGGTAGAGTCAGGGAAGTAAAAAGCAGAAAAAGTGAGAAGACACTAAGGCCCACGTGAAACCCGCCTGGGTTTGTTAACTGGTGCTTATCAAATTGAGGTTCCTACACTCGCACAGATACTGGGAGACAGGGGTCTGTCTTTAGGCAAGGTCCTGAAGGGGGAATTTGAACTGTTATAAAGTGTTTCATTCAGGTCTTACAGGCCAAGGTTGAGGCTTCCTTGAGAAAAGGCTCAGAGGAGCCTGGCTAGGGTTTGGACAAGGAGAGAATCTTTGTCAGCCCCCAGCCTCTTCCCATTTCCATCCCTCTTGTTGAAATACACTTCTCCAGCCTGGTTCTCACCACTAGCTTGCCATTTTTAACTTGTAAAATACTCAGAGAATTTGAAGTCTTTGAATAGTGTTTTTCCTTCAGCATGTGCCTCACCTCTTAGCTCTAATATTCTTAAAACATCCTTTACTCCATTATGTATCTTGGTCCTAAGAGCTATGTTCTTACTGCCTTGTGTCACATAAATGCCTTCCCAGACTGCTTCAAGTCATGAGACAGGGAAGACACTCAATTATGTATATTCTCAAGTCTGCGTGTGGCAGTCAAATTTGTCCACCAGTGATTAAGTGATTATCTGGCAATTATATATATACAGGCATATATATGTATGTGTGTGTGTGTGTGTGTATATCTCCATGCCAAATGTGTAACAATTAGCAAACAACACAGACACGCACATATATGAATATATAAGATGTTTGTACAGAAAAAGTCCAACCATTGTTAGTATAACAAGAACAGTTTGTGTGGCATCAATGTAATACGGCAGCCAAGGAGAATGGAGTGGAATGCGCACACATGAACAATGATGACTTCACCATACTAGTTATTGGGAAAAGTAGAAGCCGTTGAATGAACATGTGTACTGTGTGGCCATCACATTCAAGACGACAGAGAGAAAAGCAATGGATCTGCATCAAATTTTGTGTTAAACTCAAATATTCCTCCACAGAAACTATTTAGATGATTCAGAAGGCTGCAACTATGGGCAACTGGTGATTGGCAGCTTCATCACAACAATGCACCCACTCATGCATCACATCTCATGCAGAATTTTTTGGTGAAACATCAAATCACCAAGGTGATTTAGCTCCCTTATAGCCAAGATTTAGCACCCTATGACTTCTGGCTTTTCCACAAAATAAAATCACCTTTGAAAGAAAAGAGACTTCAGACTGTCATTGAGATTCAAGAAAATACAACGAGGCAGCTGATGGCAATTGGGAAAACTGTGTGAGGTCCCACAGTTCCTACTTTGGAGGGGACTGAGGCATCATTGTCCTATGTGCAATGGTTCTTGTATCTCTTTCAATAAATGTCTCTATTTTTCACAGTCCATACTGGATACTTTCTGGACAGACATTTTGTGTCTCTGTGTACTGATTTCTCAATTAATTATATGTTTCTATCTTAATAACAGGCCTATATAAATGATGTTCATTTGTCACAAATATGTCTTCCTTTTTAGAATCTAATATTCTTAAAAGAAAAATAGGCTTTAAAAATGTGTGTGTGTGTGTGTGTGTGTGTTTGCAGCTGCCACCACACCAGCACTGCCTCTAGCTCCCTGAGCTCCAGCCAAATGAGGAGGTCTTTATACCATGGCTGGTTCTTGCAAAGCAGACTGCCCACAAACCTACCGGTGGGACAGCATCAAGGAAGCGACTGACTATAAAAGCAGCTCATAGGGACCTCAGCATTACAGGCCTGGTACCATGGCACTCTCTGAAATTAGATGTTATCAGAAGTCCACTGAACTTCTGATTACAATATTCCCTCCCAATGTCTAGTATAAGAAATTGCTCTGGACTTCAGAACACATCTGTACTTCCAGAGTGCCGGTATTGGTGATTCGTAAGGGATAAGTGAGGCCCATCTTGTTGGCCTTTATGAAAACACCAACATGTATGCTACCCATGCCAAATGTGTAACAACTAGCACACCAGCTAACACATCATACATGTGTTATCACCCACTGTGATGGGAAACATTTCATTCTTTAAAAAATTCTCTTGTTCTTATTATTCATAGTTTTGAATGTATTTCCCCTTCCATTGGGTTAAAAGTTGCCTATGTATGATTACAAGTGGAAAATAGGAGGCAGAAATCAGGTATCAGCAGTTTTTCCAATTTCACTTGCATGTGAAGTTTTTAAATATAAATGCAGGGACATTAAGCTTTAGTGTAAGTCAAAATGTGTCATTGAAGAAATAGCAGCAGTTCAACTATATAACAACTATAAATAAATCTTTTAAATTTTTCTGGACAATGACAATATTTGGATTTTTTAAGTAAATTTCTTATTGATGGCAACTCTTTGAATTAGAATGTTTTAATCATATCCTTTATATTCAAAAAGTGTATGCAGCCCTAGCTGGTGTGGCTCAGGGGATTGAATGCCAGCCTGCAAACCAAAGGGTCATTGGTTTGATCCCCAGTCTGGGCATATGACTGGGTTGCGGGCCAGGTCCACAGTAGGGGGCACGCGAGAGGCAACCACACACTAATGTTTCTCTCCCTCTCTTTCTCCTTCTCTTCCCTTCTCTGTAAAAATGAATAAATAAAATCTTCAAAAAAATAAAAAAATAGAAAGTATACTCAAAAGCACAACACCCACCTTGAAACATCCATTTAAATTGGGGTGTATATATACATGTATATAGCATAGTCATGATTTAATAAATATACATTGTATTTTCTAATGCTTTTGAGGTCAAAGAATGTGTTACCCCACCAAAGAGAGCTCAACAGTTCTCTTCAGTTTTAGGTGAACCTGGTCAGATCTGACTTTACCTGGATCTTATTTAAAGGATTTTCTCTCAAGCTCATCTTTATAGGGCAGACTCATACCCAGCTCTTTGGGTATCAGTGTATAAACTCCAGCCTCCTCTAGGGTGCCCTTATAATCCTTTTCAGCTCCATAGCAACTCTCTCCTGTGAGCCTAAGATACCAGATAACTATTATTTACTAAGCTATTTCCTCAGGTGCAGAATTGGAAAGAAGCCTAGAAGCTTAGAAGGCTTACCTGTCTGGTTAAATCCTACAATCTATCAATTGAATGCAGAGTGGTTTATGTCACCAGTGCTCAATGGACTCTAATTTCTTATTCTAGGTTCTTAGTGCTATAGTCTCTATTTTCTGGTTTCTTGCTATTAAGAATATTTGTTGCAGTTTCCTGTTTCTTCCTCTTAAGTACTACTATAATTAATGAATGCTATTGTTTCTCAGACTCCCCTGGTTGCCATTTAATCATTTTTACTGTGTATGCTAAAGATAAGAAAGTTTTAGAAATGTCGTTAAATTGCTGCAACCCTAACTGTAGCAGACAGCTATAAGCAGGTTACAAAGTATAAGAGCAGCTGGGAAGAATTACTATGTTAACTAGAAATAAAAAGCAAATGTCTCTTGAATTAATTAATGTTGTAGGCTTCATATATAGAAGAATATTCAGGGACTTCAAATATTCAAGGAAAATATTCTACTACATTTGCTACTACCAGTATCATTTAGACAGAGAACTGTCATGCATAGGTTTTGTGAATAATGAAATAGCTCCCCAAGTGAATCCAATAGGGTCTTTCTCTTGTTTGGTCCAGTTATGTTTTAGAGAATAGACACACCATGATAAGACCAGTTTAACCAAGAATGTTTTAGGTCCACCCATTTCCATAAAACCTTCTCAATCTGCAGAGCTTTCATGAGCTGTATTGTCTGAACATAAAATCTTTCCATTGCATGACCAGGTCATAATGGGAAGGTTCATATAGAAAGAAAAGAAAGATCATCTTAGATAACAAATGGATATTAAATGAGTTTCTTTTGTTCATCTAATTAATAAAATAAACATGTTTTAATAGAGAGCCTTCAGGAACTATAGGTACCATTCGCTCTACATAAATAAACATTGAAAAACGGTTAGAAATTTCAAAATAATACAAAGAGAAGGCATTATGGCTACTGTCTGTCCCTGGCAGAGTTAAATGATATCTATCAAAGAAAGAAAGGTAGCTAGTAAAATATTTCCATTGAGTCTATTTTTAAAAACTTATTCCCATCATGATGAAGAAGAATATATAAAGTATTTGAGAAACATTTCATCTTTTTGCTAAGGAATACTTTCTTGCTGATGAGACCTTCCGAGTAAGTCCTGCTGGCCTACCTCAGAACTAGGGGACGACACTGAGGTTTAGATGGAGGAGGACACCGGTCTACAAGTGCTGATGGCAGGGAGTTTGCCTCTCCTGCTCAGCCTCCCTTCATCTTAATAATCCTTGGCTGCAGCTACAGAGTGTAATTATGAAAAATGCAGTTGATTAGATATAATAAGAAACTGAGAAATCAGTTAAAGATCTTCTTTATAATGACCATGCAAAGAGCATTTTTTTTAATATTAAACAATAGGGAATAGAATGCTTTTGCAATATCTCACCAGGCTTACTTTGAAAGGAAAGGATAATCAAAGTACGTGCAAACAATACTTCACAATCTGAGTAGAAGCCACCTTAGTGAAGCGTATGGTTCCACAGCCAAAGAACCTATTCAGAATCTATGTTCACATCCGACTTATCCCACAATTCACTGTCGCTGTGCATTTATCACCTCTTTCGGTTACAAAACACAAAATGTAAAAGCATCTTCTTTCATAGAGATGTAAAACCTGACCAATATAAAAGAAAGTACACAAATAAATAATTCAAATTACCCTCTATGCAAATTTAAAAGTAAACAAACTACTGTTATTAATGCTGACAGGGGCCTGGAGTTAGTAAAACTGCAAAAAGTTTGAGGGCATCGTCCTTACAAGAAGGCCCTCTTCATTTCTGGCACTGACTGCAAGTTTGAGGGGTCCCCCAAACTTCCATCAGTTCAATATTCACCTAGGAGACTCACAAAACTTACTGAAAACAATTATACTGATGGCTACAGCTTATGACAGGGAAGATTAAATGAGCCAAGGGAAAAAATACACAGGGTGAAGTCCAGGAAATTTCCTAACACATTAAATCAGGGCATGTTACTCTCCCAACATCAACATGTGAAAATACACAAGGAATATTGACAACAAAAAAAGTTCACCTAAGCTATGATGTCTAGAATTTTTACTAGGGTTTCATTATGTAGGCATGATTGATTGATTGATTGATTGATTGGTGACCTAGTTAAATTCAGTTTCCTGACTAACATTACATGTTCCAAAGCTCCTACTCTAAGTCACATTGTTGGTCCACTTGGCATACCAAACCCCTACTTGAAGACTATTGGGTATGGCCACCACCCTTTCCCCCACGATGTGGAATGGCAGCCCCTACCTTAAAAACAACACTCTTATCAGGCCTGACATAGTTTACCTACTAGAAGCCGAGGAGAAGACCAGACTTCTCTTTGTGAAAAGCCAATTTCATTAGTACACAGACAGTCTATAGCTTAGCTTTTGTTCAAGGTTCTCTTACAGGAAAATAAGTTTGTCTGGGCATGTACATTTATTATAGCATCAACATGCCATACAGAGTAATACCATCTTTACAAATATACCGAACATTTAGAGGAGCCAGTGCAGGGGAGCAATAGTTTAAAGAAACAACTGATCCATTCCATAAAGCTATTCCCTTGATTTACCATTATGATAAACTTTTGCAGAACTATTTAGCATAGAAATAAGCTGACAGTTGGATAAAACCAGTGCTTCCTCAGGCCCTTCATTTTCCATTAGTGTTACATCCTGAAGATACTTTAATTCAATTTAACAATACATTTGACCACCAATATCAGCATTATAACCTAGCCAACAATGTCAGTGTTACAACATATCACAGTACTGCAGTAGATATAACACAAAAATACATCAAAACGTGTGTACGTTATGTGCCATTGAGCTAGTTTCAACTCCTAGCGACCATATGAATGAGCAATGTCCACAACAGCCCTGCTCAGCTCCTGAAGATTCATCAAGCCAATGGCCTCTTTTATGGAGTCAATTCATCCTATATTTGGTCTTCCTCTTTTCCTGCTACCTTCTATTTTTTTCCAGCATCATCGTCTTTTCCCAAGAACCCTGACTTCTTATGATGGGCCCACAGTGAGGCAGCTTCAGTTTTGTAATTTCTGCCTCCAATGATGTTTCAGGATTAATTTGCTCTAGAGCACACTTGTTCATCTTTTCTGGCAGACCACAAATCAAAACATACCCAAACATGACTGGTTTTAGTCATTACCAATTAGTCCAGTCCATCATCATAGCATATGATTAAAATATCTTCCAGAACAACGTCACTCAGGTTTGCAACTGATTTTGTGAGGTTACAAAGGCAGGCATGGTCTGAACGTATGGCCCCACCCATTCAGGTATCTGGAATAACTGAACTAAGAGATGATATCATTTATGCTCTGAGCCTTTCTCAAAACATTGATGTAATATTAGACTTTTGTCATTGTATAATCCATTTATTCATTCTTTTACCCTCATCTACTATTCTTCCTTTCCACTCATCCTCTAGGCTTACCCAAACTTTTCCACTTTCATGGAGTAAAATATAAATGGTACAAGAAATTACGAAAAAGCCTTTCTCTTGCTAAGAAAAGAGATTATTTAAGGAGGAGCTATACAAAGAGGAAGTATAGAGAAAAGAGGCAACATGTAAATGTCTTTACTTCCTGCTTCCCACTACCAACCACCAAAACAGATATTTGAGATGGGGTGCATGACTTGGTAGAAGCTCTTATAAAGATTTAAGAAATCCGAAAACATGCTTCACCAAACATCTGAAAGAGTTTGAGTTCCTCAGAGTAGACCAAGGCCACACCTAAGATGTTGTTCATGGGGAAGGAAGAAGGGTCTCAAAGGTGAAGGAGGCCCTCACTAGAGTGCATGAGGTATGAAGTGGCCTCCCATACTAGTTTGCTTTTCTCCATTTACTA
>VMDR010030801.1:0-12219 GCA_007922815.1 Macrotus californicus
TGTGCACTCCTACATTTATGTGTGTGCGTGCGTGTGTGTGTGTGTACTGGGGTCAGGATGTAAAATAAATTCTTTACTGCAGGTAGCAAAATATAGAAATAATACCATCCTAGGTTTTCCAGGAGAGTTCTACTTTTACATGATTTTGTATTTTTCAGTGGAGGTAAAATTAAGTATATTAACTAAATGGGATCTGAATTTTATGCATATGTATATCAAAAATCATGAAGAAAAATCTTTGCCAGACCCTAAGCTCCACTTATTGGTTTAGAAAATACAAACATAGTACCTACCTAGGTAATACGTCCATACAGATTACATCAAGAAATCACCCTACAAAACTCAGATAAAACTAAAAGTGGTAATACGTCCATACAGATTACATCAAGAAATCACCCTACAAAACTCAGATAAAACTAAAAGTATACGCCTTAGTAGTTCTAAAACATGGCAGCTTTGTCCCCCAATTCAAAACATAAAATTATTATGAATTCAAGATCATTTCTGAGCATCTTAATTCTCATATGAGTTACCACAAAATAATCATATGATATTTCTGAGGTTGTCAACAGTGAGGCTGAAGTATCGAAGCAAACTTCACCATGGTCAAAGATCATTACCAAGCTCTCTGAAAAGAAAATTCAGAGCCTAGTTCTATATATCACAAAGCGAGAGTTTTATTGTATTTTATAGCACATGACACCTAACTAGGCAAAAATACATTAAATGCTTATTATCCTCTGTTAAACTAAAAATGTGAAAGTAACACATGTAACTAAAGGGCCAGGAAACTCCAGGTGACAACAGCCACACTGGCCAGGGCAGCACACTGTGAGAACAACTACTCTGAGATGCGGAGCATGCACTGAAAATCCATGACAAGCTGACTTACCATGACAGCAGATTAAATCACTCCACTTCTCCAGATCACAATCTCCTCGTTAAAGAAAATGTTAAGAGCAGTATCTGTCTCAGTCCATTATTCCCATACTTCACACAAAGACAAAAACACACAGAGACACACTCTGAGCTCTTTAGAAGATTAACTTCTCTCTAAAGTCAACTTGTCAGGTACTACTCAGGTGACAGCTCCACCTGTCTGGCCTCAAACACTCTCTTCTGTTCACTCAGCACCTAGCTAAATGAACCCACACTCAGGGAGAAAGAGCTAAACAAACTGTAACTTAAGTCTTCAGTACAATAAAGGTAAAAAGTGGCTGCGTGTTTAAAACCTAGCACCAAATTGATGGCAAATGAACTCTTTTTTTTAAAGATTTTATTTATTTTTAAAGAGAGAGGAAGACAGTGAGAAAGAAAAGGAGAGAAACATCGAGGAGAGAAAGAAACATCAATCAGTTGTCTCTAGCACACCCGCAACTGGGGGCCTGGAGCCACAACCCAGGCATGTGCCCTGACCAGAAATCAACCGATGACCTTCCGACTTCTAGGATGATGCCCAACCAATCCACATCAGTCAGGGCTGAAAGCTCTTTTTGGCAAATCTTAGATCATGTTTGGGGATTAAAGAGCTTGAAAAATATTCTCATTGGGCCATCAAGCTCTGTTCCAATTTAGTGAAAGGAAACTGGTTTGGAGAAAAAAACAATATCTACAATTAAATATTGCTTGGTTGAATCATATAAAACTGTCATTTTTACAGGTCAAAAATGGTCAATCACTGGCAATTTCATTTCATTCAACCTAAGAGAATGCCTTATTTTGTTAACGGCAGTGAGACTAATGGTGTTAGGGGCATCAAAGGACAGTGGTCTCAAACCAAAATACACATATGGGAACATTTCTCAAAGAGAATTTTTACTTTGTTTTGTTTTACTTTTATAATATAAATATTAAAATATCCTCAAAAGTGGAAAGAACAGTATAATAAACCCCCATGGACCCATCACTCAGCTTCTCTTTCTGAAATTCTCTTAATGTCAGTATTTACGACATCCTGGAAATTATATACTATGCGATTATCTAAACATATTGTACAAGGAAAACTTTTCAGAACAATGCAAAAATCCATTGTTCTACAAAATTCTTTCAGGCTTATTGAACCAAAAATGTTTGACAATTGCTGCCATGCACTTGTGTGATTTTGAACTCTATATAAATGGAATTATGAAAGCATGAGCTTTAACAAAATATGTTCTTAGTTGTTGAGCTTTGGCTTAAGACAGTGGGCCTGAACCAAATCTATCTGACTAGGACATCTAAAACTAACAAAGAAAATAAACCAGCCTTTTACAAAAGGATAAATTTATTTGAATGTATACAAATCCTAAAACGTATTTATTATATTGACTTCTAAGTACCAGACAAGGGCACAGGCATACTTCCCCCAGAAAGTCTCACAGAATCAACTGTTCATCACAAGTTTAAGTCACCCAATGCCTGCTGTTAGCTGGGACCTGACATACAAGCACTTGTTCCTTCAACAAATATTTCGGAGTATTTTCTATATATCAGACACTGTTCTAGACACCAATGATACAGCAGTGAACAAGAGACAAAGATCCCTGTCTGGTGGAGTTTATGTTTTAGTATGGGGGCACAGATAATATTGTAAATAAGAACATTATAGATATAGTATGTTAAAGGAGTACCAGAGCAATAGAAAAAAGAAAAAGCAGAGCAAAAAAGGGAAATGGAGAGGGGACAGAGTTACAGTTCTAAACAGGGTGAGCTCACAGACTCATGGAAAAGGTAGACATTTACCTAGTTATGACATCTATGTGGTAAGTACTACACAGATCTGATCTGGTCAAGAATCCGTGGGAATGAGAAGAAAAAGGCACTTAATTCACTTACTTCCTCTCAGAGGAAGTGATACCTGAGCCATTGTTGAGAAAGCGAGGTGGCCAGAAGCACCAGAGGAGGAAGGGCTCTGCACGCCCAGACAACAAACAGCGCATGTGAGGGCAATGGGAGGCCCCACAGCCCCACGCATTCCCCATTCAAAGCAGGCAGCTCCCTGTGGCTAAAACTCGGTGTCTGGGGGGGAGGGTGCAGCCAAGAGAGGCAGGCAGGGTCAGATCAGAGGGTTTCCATTTGGGGAGGGTGAGGAAAGGGGGCTGGGAGCCAATGAGCCACCTGTCACAGAGCTGTGATTCAGGTGGCTCTGAAAGGTGGATGACAGAGCAGAGCAGTGATGGAGAAGGGAGAGGACAGAACAGGCTCAAAAAGCTATAGTGAACAGCAGGAAGCAGAAAGACTCCAAGTCCAACCAGATCAGCCTGGTCCACAAAGGAGATGATGGGGCCACTGGCTAAAATGGGGAAACTCTAAAGAAGAGATCCTAGAGAGCTGTGGAATGCTGAACTTTTTTAAGTTCCTGTGACAAGGGACCAAGGAGTCACTAGAAATGCAGGTCTGGACTGGAGAAAGTTCTTGCCTGGATATACAGAAATATGTATGGACTGAAGAGTCTGAGAGGGGCGGCTGAAGGCATTAGAATGGCTTAAATCTCTCTCTGCATTAAACATCTCTCTTAAAACATTTCCACCAGGAAGCAATTTATTTCCACGGTACTCATAAATGGAAACATTTGCACAAATGATAGGTTCTCTAACAAATCCCAAAAGAAACACTCTTTTCTGGATTAAGTTACACAAACACACACACCCATACACAAAGATCTATTATGTACATATGCCAATATTCTTATTTTGAGATGTATACTGAATTATAAACTGCAAATTGTCATCAGAAAGTGTCTACCAACACCATAGTTTGAGGTATATCAGACTATAAAACTGCAAAAAAACATGAGATCCACAGTCCTCTACAATTTCCCTCCCCACTTATTTTCTTTCCTATCCTATTTCCGCTTTCCTGCCTCCTCCTTCCCCACCATGCCATTTACCTCTAATCCCAGGCAAACTGTTATCTGTAGTTCAACTGAAGACCCAAGCAAGCCTTCATTCCGTCATCATTCCTCACCCGCTGTCTGCCTGGACCTGGCCACAAATACCCTGCCCCTTCCCCCTCCAGCCCTTTCTCTAACCATCCTTAAGTGCTCCCTCTCAAATGTCACTACTTTCTTGAAGCCTTTCCTGGTGATTCCCTCAGCCTGATATGATCTCTCCCTTCTTTTGAACTACAAGGGCCCCTGTCTGGTACCCCTCTTATCGCACTTAACTAAATGACGTGACACAATAATATCTGCCCTCTTGGAATTACGTTTAATTATATTTGTGTTTCTGTAGCTCCTATGAGACCAGCACATAACATGAATAGAGCAGAAATAATATATTCTAATTACTAATTACAGCTGCCCATAAAGTCAACCTGTATCCGGCCCTTTAAGAAGCCCAGCTTCTACCTGAAGAAGAATCAGAGGAAATTTTATGTCCAGAAAAACAATACAAAACCAGCATCCTCGTATTTTAACGCATTGCCTCAGTTTCCATAATGCCAACTAAACATATTACTTGAAAGTGAAAATAAGTATTAACTCAAGTTGTTAAAATATTTTAAAATAAGAAGAAAGTGTTACATTCCACTAGGAAATCAGATTTGGAATTAAAACAATTAACCAATTAAATCACTTTATCCTGCTTCTCTTTTCCATTGCTCTGTTTGGTCTTTTTCCAGAGCAACAGATGTTTTTCTTCTTCAGCTCAGTCATTTGGAGAAGAAAAGGAGCTTGAAAATGGTTAAAAAGCAGAAGGGAAGTGCAATGTAAGTGTGGATAAACGGACAGGGTCAGTGCCAATGGTGTGGGCATTTGTAAACCAATTCGATGGTTTCTAACAAGTATTTCAGAGAGTTCTATTAAAGCCTCAGAGTAATATCTGTTTTGAGGATCTTAACAAATTTGTAATTTTAATCCTTCCTACTTCACAAATTGGTCATACTGCTTTTAAAACGTCTTTAAATTCAGTAATAAACTCAACTGTATACCATCTACATGTTTACTATATCAAAGAATCCTTCCTGTTATTTCTAAAATTCAACAATGCTTAATTTCAAGGTTCCATCCTCACACTGGTCATCTCAACACACTTTTTCTTAATTCTCTTAGATTCAGTGCAAATATTCTTTTCTCAAATTATTCCACATACTGCTTTATTACTGTTTCTCAAGGTTTTGTTAGTAATTTCCTCTTCCTTATTTATCTTCCAAAAAATTGAAGAGGCAATACTTCCTAACACATTTTATGAGGCCAACATAATCCTGATACCAAAACCTAGCAAGCATAATACAAAAAAAGAAAACTACAGAGTGATATCTCTGATGAATGTGGATGTAGAAATCCTAAACGATATACAAGCAAACTGAATACAACCCATTAAAAAAAAATAACACATCACAATCAAGTGGGGTTCATTCCAGGGGCACAAGGATGGTTCAACATATGCAAATAGATCTATTTCTACACCACATTAACAAAACAAAGGATACAAATCATATGATCTTATCAATAGATGCAGAAAAGGCATTTGATAAGATACAACATCCACGTATGATTAAAAGACTCAATAAAATGGGTACAGAAGGGAAGCACATGAACATAATAAAGGCCACATATGACAAACCCTCCACTAATCAGGAACAAGACAAGGATGCCCACTCTCACCAGTCTTACTCAACATAGTTCTGGAAGTTCTAGCCAGAGCAATCAGGCAAGAGAAAGAAATTTAAGGGCATACAAATTAGGATGCAAAAGTCCAAGTGTCACTTTTTGCAGATGACATGGTTCTATATACAGAAAATCCTAACAACTCCACCCAAAAACTATCAGAAACAACAAACAAATACAGTAAAGTTGCAGGATATAAAATCCATGTACAAAAATCCAGAGCTTTCCTGTATGTTAACAATGAAATTTCAGAAAAAGAAATTAAGAAAGCAATTTCTTTTGCAATTGCAACCAAAAGAATGAAATACCAAGAAATAAACTTAACAAAAGATGTAAAGAACCTATATACTGAAGACAATAAATTATTATTAAAAGAGACTGAAAAAGACACAATGAAATGGAAAGATATTCTGTCTTCATGGATTGGAAGAATCAACATAGTTAAAATGGCCATTTTATGCAAAGCAAAATACAGATTTAATGCAACCCCCATCAAAATCCCAATGTCATTTTTTAAAGAAATAGAACAAAAAAAAATCATCAGATTTGTATGGAACCACAAAAGACCCCCACTGGCCAAAGCAATCCTGAGAAAAAAGAACAAAACCAGAGGTACCACACTACCTGACTTCAAATTATACTACAGAGCTACAGTAATTGAAACAGCATGATATTGGCAGAACAATGAAACAGAATTGAAAGCCCAGAAATAAAACCACACGTATATGGGCAAATAATTTTTGACAAAGGAGCCAAAAGCACAAAATGGAAAAACAAAGGACTCTTCAATAAATGGTGCTGGGAACATTGTAAAGCAAAATGCAGGAGAATCAAACTAGATGACAGTTTGTCCTCATGCTCAAAAATTAATCCAAAATGGATCAAATACCTAAGTACAAGATCTGAAAAAATAAACTACAGAGAAGAAGACACAGGTACTAAACTTAAGGATCTTGGTAACAGAAAAATATTTTATGAATTTGACCCCAAAGGCAAGAGTACTAAAGGCAAAAATAAATGGATGGGACTGCATCAAACTGAAAAGCTTCTTCACAATAAAAGAAACCAACAAAACAAAGGCAACCACTGAGTGGGAGATGATATTTGTAAACAACAGCTCTGACAAGGGATTAATATCCAAAATATATAAAGAACTAATACAACTCAACACCAAACAAACAAATAATCCAATTAAAAAATAGGCAGAACCCCTGAACAGACACACTTCTCCCAAGAATACATACAAATGACCAACAGACATATGAAAAGATACTCAACCTCACTAAGTATTAAAGAGATGTATACCAAAACAACAATGATATACCACTTCACACCTGTTAGAATGGCTATCAACAAGACAGTTATTAAGTGTTGCAGAGGTTGTGGAGAAAAGGGGACCCTCATTCACTGCTGGTAGGAATATAAACTGGTAGAGCCACTATGGAAAAGAGTATGGCAGATTCTCAAAAAATGAAGAATAAAGTTACCATATGACCCATCAATCCCTCTTCTGAGTAGATACCTGAAAAACTCGAAAAAAACATTTCTTCACAAAGTTATATGCACCTCTATGTTCACTGCAGCATTAATTCACTGTGGCTAAGACATGGAGACAATCAAAGTGCCCTTCAATAGAGGATTGCATAAAAGAGATGATGTACATATATATTATGGAATACTATTCAGCCATAAGAAAAGATGAAATACTGCCATTCGCGACAACATGGATGGACCTTGAGAATATTATGCTAAGCAAAATGAGTGAGAAAAAGCTAAGAACCATGTGACTTCACTCATATGTGGGATATAAAACAAACTCATGGACAAAGACATCAGTATGGTGGTTACCAGAAGTGGGCAGCAGCGGGGGAAGTTGGTTAAGGGTAAAGGGGGAAAATACATGGTGATGGAAGATGATTTGACTTTGGGTGGTGGGCACACAGTGCAATATACAGATTATGTATCATAGAAATGTACACTTGAAACCTATATGATCTTATTAACCAGTCACTCTGTTGGGAACCGCCCTACCTAGTTTCAGAAGCTGTAACCCACCATGGCTAAGGCTGAGTAAAATGACCTTGGGACCATTATTCACTAAGGAGACAAAGCTTATCTTCCCAGCAGGGGCACCGCCTCTGCCACCCTGCTTGGCCCCAGGCAGATGACTGGTTAGCCAATGACGGGTAAGATTCCTCAAGGGAGGGACGACCTAAGACAGGCATGGTTGTGAAGAGGCCCTCACAGAAGGACTTGGGGGGGCTATAGAAAAAGGGGGTGATGGACCCTCACCCCTCAGCTTTGACATAGCCTGAGTCCTCATTCTGTATGTGAGAAGTCTCCTAATCTCTTGGCTGCCTCACTTCCTCCACCTGACATAACCTGAAACAATGCCAGAGGGCGGTGCCGCCCTGGGCAGGAATAGGCAGTTCCCCAGGGTGATCAGGCCTAAGAAAGAATGCATAAAATCCTGTGAGACCTGCTTTGCTAAGAATGTCCTCGATTTTCTGATAAGGGTCCAAGCATAAAATGAGTTTGTTTCCCAAAGTTTTATGGCCCTTTAGCTATCTGACCCTGACTCAAAATAAGCCCTCATAGTTCTCTGAATGTTATCTATTGTTTGATCATTACTGACTGACAATGACTGATGGGCTTTACCTGTATTCCTGTGCAAATTGAACCCAATAAAAGCCCACTGAGGAACAGGCTGAAGACCCTTCTCCTTTGAGATTGGTCATCTTTCCTCCCCAAGCAGATCATGTCTTGGCAGACGTATTCTCATCCACAGCAGACAGGGGGGCTCTGTCCCCTGCTCCGCAGCCCCTCACAACACTCCCATAAATTTAATTTAAATAGAAAAAATAAGACTAAGAGGCTGATCAAAACAAAGCCTTCCTATCCAGTGTCATACCTTACAATTAAATATTTACTCATTTAACTAATATTTACAGGTCTGTGCTGTGCCAGGCACCGTGCCAATTGTTGGGAATATGGTGGTAGCAACTTTGACTTACTGCTTTTACGTGGCTCTTAAGAAAGACACCCAGAACATCCTGATATTTTCCCTACACCCAGTAAAAAAAAGACAAAATAACAGAAAGCTTCCTGATTATTAAATCCAGAGAAATATATTAGTTCACTTTAGAGTACCAAATATATTCAATAAAAATTTAAAAAGAAAACAATACGTATAGAGAATTAAAAATCTGAAAGAGATTGTCAGTTTTCAGCCTTTAATAATAAAAAGTTTCCAACTCACTTGAGCATAACTCTAAGAGTAGTAAGTATTGAGTATTTGAGCTTTTGGGCCATAATTTTGGGTTGGTTCGTTTGTTTTTTACACTAGTACTGTATATAGTACAAGAGGCTGCTTGTCAATACAGGTACCCCTTTTTGGTTTATTTTCCTTTCTACAGAGAGGAGGAGTTGCTGTCAGAGAAGAACCCGTGAAGTGATCATTGAGTACATGTAATTACTTTAAAATGTAGGCTTTTTAATGTTTTGTTTTGTTTGTAGATTCCACATATGAGAGAAATCGTATGGTATTTGTCTTTCTCTGCCTGATTTATTTCACTTAGCATAATATCCTCTAGATCCATCCATCCATGTTGTCGATGGCATTCCTTTTTATTGCTGCATAATATTCCACTGTGTGTGTGTGTGTGCGCGCGCGCGCGCACGCACACACACACACATAAACATATGTATATACATACACACACACACACACAAACTATACATACACACATGTGCACCCACCTGTGGAAAATGTCCAGAAAAAGTCCAGCCATTGTTAATATAACAAGACTAGTTCACACGACATCGATGTAACCTGGCAGCCAAGGAGAGTGGACTAAAATGCACATGTGTGAACCTCACTGTACCAGTCAGTGGAGGCGGTAGGTGTTATTGAGTGAGCCTGTCTACTGTGTGGCTGTCACATTCAAAATGACTGAGCAAGTAAAGCAACAAATTTGCATCAGATTTTGCATTAAGCTTGAACGTTCCTTAGTGGAAACTATTTCAGTGATTCTGAAGGCCACAGCTATGGGCAACTGGTGATTGGCAGCTTCATCAATGACAACGTGCCAGCTCATGAATCACATCTCATGCAGAGTTTTTTGGCAAAACATCAAATCACCCAGATGACTGACTCAGCCCCCATACAGACCAGACTTGGCACCCTGCAACTTCCGGCTTTTCCCAAAACTAAAATCACTTTTGAAAGGAAAGAGATTTCAGACCTTTGATGAGATTCAGGAAAATACAACAGGGCAGCTGATGATGACTGGGAGAAGTGTGTGAGGTCCCAAGGTGTCTACTTTGAGGGAGATTGAGGTGTCACTGTCCTATGTACAATGTTTCTTGTATCTTGCATCTTCTTCAATAAATGTATCTAGTATTCATATTCATGGCTTGATACTTTCTGGACAGACCTCACATATATAAATTCTTCTTAAAATCTTCCCAAAGTTCTGCCTGAAACTTATCATGGAATTATATTACTGTATGATCAAAAAGACCTAAGGCAACTAATTAACTTCAACTTCTGCGTTTACAGATGAATAAATGCAGACCCAGAGACATTAACTAACTTGCCTCTGATATACAGATGATTGACGATAGAGCCAGGATTAGAATTCAGGTATCTAAAACTTTTCATTTTTGTGAACTACTGGTAGTTTTGGGTTTTGGCTTTGTACATATTTTTATTCTTTAAATTTTTTCTTTAAAAATGTTAGGGGATATTTTTGCAGAATATTTGGAAAGTGAAAAGTAAGCATACAATATTTCTGATTAACTTTTAAAGGTTCACTGCCTCTCACAGACCCTCACAATACAAACTATATTTGTCTCCCACCCACAAGAATAAATTCAAAAATGGATCAAAGACTTAAATGTTAAACCCAAAACCATGAAAGTCCTACTAGAAAACATGCAGCAAAACCTCGGACACTGCTCATAGCAATATTTTATCATATAGATCTCCCCAGGCAAGGGAAACAAAATAAAAATAAATAAACTAACAGGACTACAGCAAAATAGGATTTTTTGCACAGCAAAAGAAAACATCAACAAAATAAAAAGACAACCCACAGAATGGGAGAACATATTTGCCAATACATCTGATAAGGGGTTAAAATTCAAAATCTATCAAGTACTTACAAACATAAACACCAAAAAAAAAAAAACCCAATTAAAAAATGGGCAAAGGACCTGAATAGACACTTCTCCAAAGAGGATATACAGATGGCCAATGGACATATGAAAAGATTCTCAATGTCACTAATCATCAAAGAAATGCAAATTAAAACCATGAGATATCTCACATCTGTCAGAATGGCTATCATCAATAAATTAACAAACAGCAAGTGCTGGTGAGGATGTGGAGAAAGAGGAACCCTCATGCACTGTTGGTGGGAATGCAGACTGTGGCAGCTACTGTGGAAAGCAGTATGGAGTTACCTCAAAAAATTAAAAATGGATCTGCCTTGTGACCCAGTAATTCTACTTCGGGAAATTTATCCAAAGAAACTCGAAACACTAATTTGAAAAAATACATGTACCCCTATGTCCACTGCAGCATTATTTATAATAGCCAAGATATGGAAGCAGCCCAAGTGTTCATCAGTAGATGAGTGGATAAAACTATGGAACATTTACACAATGGAATACTACTTGGCCATAAAAAAGAAAAATTTACCCTTTGTGACAGTATGGATGGACCTGGAGAACATTATGCTAAATGGAATAAGCCAGTCAGAGAAAGGCAAATACCATATGACCTCACTCATAAGTAGAATCTGATGAACAAACTGAACTAACAAGGAAAATGGGGGCAGATTCACAGACGGAGAGCAGGATGACAGCTAGTGCTGTGTAGCAGGGAGTGTAAGCAGACTAAACGGTAATGGAAAAAATACAATAAAGATTAAATTTAAAAAACTGTATTTGTCTCAACACTCAATTTCATTTACTTAAGTTTAAACTGAAATCCAACATAGACCAATCTTCAATCGGTAAAGTCTTAATGAAGGTAGAGCTCATTTTCTTCTTCACGGATGTATATAGCTCCACACTCAATGTTAGTCAATAATACAAAAATTTTTCATTGTAATTATCCACAAGCTTCCTGAGGTTCAGAACATTTCTGTCAGAGTATGCTAAAATTTAATTCAAGTAAAAGTCGTCCCCTCCTTTGAATGACGCTTTTCTCAGCTATCTGCCAGTTTTTAAAGAATACTGGAAAATTGGTATATGCACACCCATAAACTACAATGCTGCAACCTGACATATTTTGAGCATCTTAAGAGCTACTAATTACAAAGTTACTAATTACAAAATCTTTTTTTCTTAAATTACATGTTCGTATATGATTACCTTTGTCTGAATGTCCTTAAACTAATAGGTAGTAAAATTCTTAAAGAACTGAAACAGACCAATTAAATGCTGTCCAGGAGATGGGGAAAAGGAGAGATGTTGGTCAAAGAAGACAAATATTCAGCTATACAATGGGTAAGTTCTAGAGCTCTAATTTATAATATGGTGATTATAGTTAAAAATAATGTATACTGGATTTTGCTGAGTAGATCTCAAGTGTTCTCATTACAAAAAAAAATGTTAACTATGAA
>VMDR010030802.1:0-12261 GCA_007922815.1 Macrotus californicus
TTATTGATTATGCTATTACAGTTGTCCCATTTTCTCCCTTTTATTCCCCTCCGCCCTGCATACTCCTTCCCACTCACATTCCCCCTCTTTAGTTCATGTCCATGGGTCATATATATAAGTTCTTTGGCTTCTATATTTCCTATACTATTCTTAACCTCCCCCTGTCTGTCTTCTACCTACCATTTATGCTTTTTATTCCCTGTACCTTTTCCCCCTCTCTCCCTACCCACTCCCCTGATGATAACCCTCCCTGTGATCTCCATTTCTGTGATTCTGTTCCTGTTCTAGTTGTTTGCTTAGTTTGTTTTTGTTTTTGTTTTAGGTTCAGTTGTTAATAACTGTGAGTTTGTTGTCATTTTACTGTTCCTATTTTTGATCTTCTTTTTCTTAAGTAAGTCCTTTTAACATTTCATGTAATAAAGGCTTGATGATGATTATGTCCTTGAACTTGACCTTATCTGGGAAGCACTTCATCTGCCCTTCCATTTTAAATGATAGCTTTGCTGGATAGAGTCATCTTGGGTGTAGGTCCTTGCCTTTCATGACTTGGAATACTTCTTTCCAGCCCCTTCTTGCCTGTAAGGTTTCTTTTCAGAAATGAGCTGACGGTCTGATGGGCACTCCTTTGTAGGTTACTGTCTCCTTTTCTCTTGCTGCTTTTAAGATTCTCTCTTTATCTTTCATCTTGGGTAATGTAATTATGATGTGCCTTGGTGTATTCTTCCTTGGGTCCAACTTCTTTGGGTCTCTCTGAGCTTCCTGGACTCCCTGGAAGTCTATTTCCTTTGCCAGATTGGGAAAGTTGTCCTTCATTATTTGTTCAAATAAGTTTTCAATTTCTTTCTCTTCTTCTTCTCCTTCTGGCACCCCTATGATTCGGATGTTGGAACATTTAAAGACATCCTGGAGGTTCCTAAGCCTCTCCTAATTTTTCTGAATTCTTGTTTCTTCATTGTGTTCTGGTTGAATGTTTCTTTCTTTCTTCTGGTCCACACCATTGGTATGAGTCCCAGTTTCCTTCCCATCACTGTTGGTTCCCTGTACATTTTCCTTTATTTCACTTAGCATAGCCTTCATTTGTTCATCTAATTTGTGACCAAATTCAACCAATTCTGTGAGCATCCTGATTATCAGTGTTTTGAACTGTGCATCTGATAGGTTAGCTATCTCTTTGTTGCTTAGTTGTATTTTTTCTGGAGCTTTGATCTGTTCTTTCATTTGGGCCATTGTTTTTGTCTTGGCGCGCCTGTTACGTAGTAAGGGGCAGAGCCTTAGGTGTTCACCAGGGTGGGGCTACCCATGTCACTGTGTTGTGATGCTATATGTGGGGGAGGGGTCCAAGAGGGAACAATGCCGCTTGCTCCACTCTCTGATGGTTTTCAGTGACTTCCCCGGCTATCCACAGACAAATTGGTCCCTTCTGGTGCTGATTCCCAGGTAGGTGGACTTGTGTACATTCTAGGACCCTGTGGGTTTCCCCAACAAGCTCTCCTGTGAGGCTGGGAGCTTCTCCCGCTGCTGCTGCTGCTGCTGCTGCTGCTGCTGCTGCTGCTGCTGCCTCAACCTCCACAGGTGTTTTCAGTCAGAGGCTGTCAGGCTTTATTTCCCTGTGCTGAAACCCTGGGTTGCCTGGTCTGTCTCACTTCCCAGTTGTTCCTCCCAGTTTATCCGCACGTGGGTATGGGACGGCCCATCCGTCAGCCGTGCCTTGCCCACCCTAGTCCACCAGCTGCCGCCTTGCTGTGAGTCCTCTCTGCCCGGCTGCCCGTCTCTGCCTCTCCTACTGGTCTGGATGAATGTTTCTTCTTTAACTCCTTGGTTGTCGGACTTCCATACAGTCCGGTTTTCTGTCAGTTCTGGTTGTTTTTTTTGTTTTTCAATTTGTTGTTGTCCTTCTTTTGGTTGTGCGAGGAAGCACAGTGTGTCTACCTATGCCTCCATCTTGGCCGGAAGTCCCAAAACTAAAGGATTTTTAATAAAATACAATATCTTGTTATTAAAATGTACACCTTAATTTTGGCTATCAGTTCAACCATGATTTGAAATAATAGGCTTTGATGTGGTGTTACAGATTTAAGAGTAATAGAAAACTCCAGGTTTTCCAGACCTCCTAGGGTGGTGACAAGCAGCAAGATCAAGTTGTTATCGTGACCTTTGCTTGGGTAAAAATAGGCAAGTTATTTTGAAATTCTCTAAACTGGTGCTCTTTAAGCAAGTCTTTAGTCTGTTGTCCTGAGAGATGGATTTGCTCTTAGCTTGTTTTCGAAATTACTGTTCTCTGAGGGCTTTCTGTGATTAGCTCGAGTTGGACACTTAAAGTATTTTTATTGGGAAGAGTTCCTTGGGTCTCCTACACTTTGCATCCTCAAATGTATCTCTGAATGGCCACCTGAGAAAGCGTTTAGCAGAAACACTTGCTAATGGATTTTCTCTTATTGTAGGTTTACTTCTAATGCAACCATAATCACGTATATTTCCAAAGTGCTTTTTATCCCCCAATAGGCAGAGCTCTTTATAAGCTAAATGTAATTCTCCAATCACTTGCCCCATCTCAGCTCCGCAGTGTCTGTGGTGCAGGACAAGGGCCCGGCAAGGAGGAGAGTCATGAGCAGGCTGCAGGAGGAGGCAGGGCCGGGAGGGCAGTGGGGTTGTTCTCGGTGGGGGTGGTGGGGGTGGGGGTGGGGGGCAGGGAATGCTGTAGGAACACAATGTTACGTTGTTGTTTTCCTCTTCCTTTCCCCGGCTTCCAAGACCATACATCAATTTCACTTGTTTTTAAATTTTTGTAAAAGTTGAATCACATACTATTCATTATTTTGTGTCAGGTTCTTTTGCTTCAAGTCATGTTTGAGATTCACCCAGGTTTGGGATAAAGTCATAGTGCATTCACTGATACTTGTTAGTAGCATTATATTGTATGAATACATATTCATTTCACACACAAACACACACACTTTCTATTTACTAAGGATGTATATAAACCATAATGGCATTTAACTTAAAAACTTAAAATAACTTTTATGTTAACCAAAAGGTGGTAAAGTTAGCTCTATGCCTGTTTTTAACATGGATGTCATACATTGCAGTATCTCTGCAGACTTGGATACTTCATAATCAGATTGGACAGGGTATTCTATCACAAAGGATTTTTCTTTCCATGTTTGATTTACGGTGTGACTACTACACATAAGTTGTGTCTCCTTTTTCCTATTCACCTTACCTGCATATGCAAAGTGTGTGAGATGTTTAACATATGTTAAAAGTAGCAAGGATGTACAAATAGCAGAACAATGTCCCAAGCAACTCTTTGCTTGGGAACAAAGCAAAAAACAAGATTCTGACTTGTAGAAATGCACAAGAGATAGAGATGGGAGGAGCCAGAGGACCTGATCCAGGTGCCTTTATTTGATGCTGAACTTAACAGGGGGCCGAATGTGGGCAGACTGCAGCCACTGAGGAAAGCAAGAATGGGGTTTTTAAAAGAAAAAGTGAGGGGCTGTGGGGAATAAGGGAGGTTTTGCCAAGTGAGATTGTAGGAGACAGTAAGATACTGAAATTCTTTGAGAAAATGGGTGGGGTTAGAGGAAGAGATCCTAGGTGTTGTTCAATTTGGGAGAGATCAGAAAGGGAGAAGGGAATGGGGACTTGGATGGGCCCTTCTGGTCCTGCCACCTCCTGGAGGGGTAAGACAGGCTGAGGCCTGTTGGACCTGGTCCTTCGAGGGGAGGGATGTGAGGGATCTGAGGTGGAGTCAGGAGAGGTAGGGGATTCACAGTCTGTGGTCCTGGCCCTGGCCTGGCCAGGGGGAGAAGGAGGGGTGCATAGGGAGGGGGAAGACAATCCTAGGAGGGATCAAAAGATGTATCTTCTGTGGCACTGGGGATATGTTGTTTGGGAAGGGGAGAGTGGAAGAGAAGGGTTTGGTAGGTGGGACAGCTCCAACATGGGGGTGGGTGGTGGGCACCTGCACAGCTCGAAGAAGGCCTGGATATAGGGACCTCATTCCACCTGCTGAGATGCCGACAGAAATCGTCAAGGTCTGTGAGGATTTGAGGGTCGAGTGTCCTGTTTTCTGGACAGATGGAGCCACTGTCCAGCTTACAGAAGAAAATAAGTCTCTTGGGTTTTAAGTCCATTTCTAGGCCTAGGTCTTTCAGGCTTCTGAGGAAACACCCCAAGGGGGTGTTGTGGGGAGGCAGTGATTGGCCTCCGCTCACTACGAGGAATAAGATTGAGGGTGGCGAAAGGGGTAAGCCCTGTCTCCCTACCCTTGGACAAACAAGGAGGCATCCCACCTTTGAGTATCTTAGGGTCATGACAGGGAAAGGGAGGAGAGGAGGGAGGCGTCCCACTGTCCTTCTCACTCCCGAGGTCCCAGGACCTGGCAGGCAGTGACTCCCTCCCAGTGCTGGGATTTTCGAGATGTTGTCCAGGACAGCAGCAGAACAGAGAAGGAGAGATGAGGGAGAGGTGTATACTACTTACCCTAGTTGATTTCGCCGGTGTGGATGCAAAGGTCAGGCAAGTGGGCCTCCCTGATCACAGTCCTCCCGGGTTTCAACACCAAAATGTTAGAAATGCGTGAGAGGTAGAGGTGGGAGGAGCCAGATGATAAGTGCCTTTATTTGAAGCTGCACTGCAGGCAGGCTGAGTCTGGGCAGACTACAGCAGTGGAAGGAGGCAAGAATGGGGCTTCTAAAAGAAAAAGCGTGGGGTTGTGGCAGGAATAAGGGAGGGGTTAGTTTCTTGTTCCTCTGGGTGGGTGCCTTGGAGGTTTTAGGATGTGAGTTAGGACAATGGGTTAGGTAAAGGGCAGGCTGTTCCCAGGTACAGGAGGGTCAGTCTGACCACTGGCCATTGTGGCTGGCGCCAGATGTCTATTGTGCAAGATGGGAGAGAGTTTTGCTTTAGCCTTGAGCTATCAAGCAAGTTGGGAGAACTGAGTCATGAGCAGTCTGATGGGTTGGAATACTGGGCTGACCCTTTCACTGGCATACTTAAAAAACATTGAAAATAAGAACTAAATAGTAACATCATTTGATTGAGAAATGTCATCCAAAATGAAAAACAAACAAAAAAACCCTATGTGTATCTTGAGTAGTCAAGGTATATTTTTAGTTTAGGTATATTTATATTTTTTTGATGTTCAATGAGACTTTCTGTGATGTAGTTTAAGGAAGGTTTACTTTATTTTCCGCACTGCTAAAGTGCTGCCATTCGTCGGTTGTGCTTCTGTGGTTGTCATCTGAATGCTTATTTGAATTCAGCCCATGCTCAGTCAGGAGAATGGGTATGCTGAGCTTTACACAGTCTAGAAAAATGAAGGGATGAACCAGGAGTCTAGCTAGATTTGAACAGAATTTCTATGTAAATAAACACGCATATTAAAACTATATAATTCACAAGTATATGGTCAATAGGTCATCAGTAGGAACACATCTGTGTAACTACAAGTGAAGTCAAGAAGTAGGCCATCACTAGCCCCCCGGAAGCCTTTCTCACACCTCTTTCCCCACGTCATCCCCTTTCCTGCTCCCCTCCTGGTTGCTCAGAACCTGTGTGAATCCTGTCTGTTTTTAGCACTTTATAAACATGGAGTCATGTACCATGTATTATTTTGAATCAGGTTTCAGGTTTTGGATACAATTGTAATTAATTTGTTTACACTGGTGAATAGCATTGCTTCCTATGAGTAGACCACAGCTTATTTACTTCTTCTACTGCTGGTAGATATTTAGCTTGTTTCTAGTTTTTGCTATTACAAATGTTATTACTATAAACGTTTCTTGTGCCTATCTTTCGATATACACATAGCTGAATTTCTCTTGGTCATGTAACTTGGAGTGGAATTGTTAGAGTTTTTTTTCTTTGTTGTTTTCTTTTTTTAAAAGATTTGTTTATTTATTTTTAGAGAGAGAGAGAAAGAGGGAGAGAAATACCTATGTGCGAGAGAAAAGAAACACCAATGGGCTGCCTCTTGCCTGCCCCAACCTGGAGGGTCTGCAACCCAGGCATGCGCCCTGACTGAAAATGGAAACTGTGACCTTTTGCTTTGCAGAGGAGTCCAACCAACTGAGCCAGCCACACCAGTCAGAGGTACAGTTTTTTTTTAATCATTTTTAACTTTGGTAGATACTGCTAAGTCGTTTCCCATATTAATTATACCAATTCACACTTCATCAGTAGTGTATGGGAGTTGCCATTGCCCTCCATGCTGACAAACACTTGATATTATGAGATCTTTTAACTCTAGTCATTTTGGTTGAATAGTGTTTCTCATTATAGTTGTATTGACATTTCCCAATTACTAATGAGGTTGCATCTTTTTATATATTTATGGACCATATGGATATTGAGAATGATAACTTTTCGCTTATCTTTTGATTATTGGCGTCAATTTTATTGCATGCACTTCTCAACTCTCCACAATGCTTTTGTCCATGCACATATAGACACATGGGAAATTAGCAAATTCTTCCCCTTCTATAGCATCTTATAGGTGTATAATTAAAAGATAGCAGAAGACAATGTTGGAAATCTTAGGAAGTGGCTACGTCACTGACCAAACTAGGTTCAATTACTCTGTAGTTGGCAACCAAAAGACAATTCTGAGATGGTTCTATTGAAGGGTGGTACTTTATTGCTAGCAGGCAAGCAAGGAAACCCGGTGGGTGGTGGTGGGGTGGGAAAGTAACTTCCCTAAAGCGGCATCTTCAACAAAGGATCAGATTCCTCTTTAATCAGGGAAACCCTGAAAAATCATCAAGGTGAGTGTTGTCACGTGTATAGGTGGGAGACATTCCTGCGTATGTACAGTTAGAAAATGTGCCTATACATACATCACATGTTTAAAAATGATGGAAAAGTCGCTGTGCTTGGGCTGAGATTTTGGTGTTATAATGAGGGTATAATGAGAACAGTTCATAAGGAGATCAGTAGAGGGTTCTCCAGATGTCTTTGGCTGGCCTTGGAAGTCCGATCCAGATCATCGTCCTTGTCCTGCAAATTATCCTAGGCTTGTTACTGCAAAAGCAATAACTTTGGCTGGATGCTCAGCTGGTTAGAGCACCATCCTCACACACCGAGGTTGCAGGTTCTATTCTGGTCAGGGCACATACAAGAAGCAACCAATGAATACATAAATAAGTGGAACAACAAATTGATGTTTCTTTCTCTCTCTCTCTCCCCTTCTCCCTTCTTCTCTCTCTTTCTAAAATCAATAAATAAAAAATTTAAAAAGAATAGCTCTGGAATTGCCTCCCATCCCCTTTCTCTAAAAGCTTCACTTTTCTTATGGAATAAAGTTTAATGGTCTCGGCCCTTCCGTTAACTTCTTAGCAAACTACAGGATATGAGCACACAAACTTTTTAACATCTAGGGTGAGCTAAGTGGGTTTCTAGGTTAATTCAAGCAAAGGTAGAATTCTAAATAGAAGTTAGTCTAGGCTGCCTGCAAGTCTGTGCATGTATAGGCTCGGTTTCAGCTGTACCACATTCGACCATTACTACTTGCCTAATTAGTCCCTCCTCTTGTGGTAAGTGTTGTAAAGAAAAATAAATTTGCTGTTTAAGAAGAGAGAGGTGGGGGAGGGGGCTATTTTACATGGGTTCTCTAAGAAATACCTCTTTGAGGAGGTATTATTTGAAAAACAGATTTGAATGTTGTGAGGGAATTAACCAAGTGAAAATGGATTGGTTTGGATTATATTCTGAGCATGTGATAGGACTTATGTTTTTAAAAGATGACTCTGGTTGCTGGGTGAGAAACAGAGAGGAAAAGGAGATGAAGGTGGAAGAGCAAGGGTACCACTTGGGAAGGAATGGCAGGTGAGTGATGACAATGGCTGGATGTGGGTGGTACAGTGCGGGTGGTGGAAAGGGTCCAGGTTCTAGATGCACCCTGAAGATAGTCTCCACCTACTTACTGAAGGATGGGGTGTAGGGTGGGAAGGAACAGGGAGCCAAGGATGACTTTTAGGTTTTTAGCCTGGGCAAGCGGGTGACCATGGCTCTGATTTACTGACATGGGGAAAAGTGGGGAAAAGACATTCTGGAGGAGGGTAGGTTAAAGAGCTTCCTTTGAAAATGTTAGGTTTTAGATACTATTAGACATCAGAGTGGAAGAAGTATTGAGTAGACAGTTATGTATATGAGTCTAGAGTGTAGGCAGGAGGTTAGGGCCAAAATATAAATGTGGGAATCACTTAAAATTTAATTGAAACCATGAAATTTGATAAAAAGGCTTGTGTATGAACAAATGTTGAAAAGAAGACAGGAAACTAAGGGCTGAGCCCTGGGACACTGCAATACTTAGGTGTTGGGAAGAGGGAGAAACGTCAGAAAAACCGACTTTAGCGGCCCATCAAAATGGAAGTGAAGTGAAGAAAATATTGGCAAAAGAAGGGAGCAAGTGGCTGTGTCACGTGTTGAGGAGAGGCTGAGTAAAATGGGGATGAAAATTGAGCATGGTGTTTGGAGAGATGGACATCCTCCACGGCATCCACAAGAGTAGTTTCAGTGAGTGGTGAGGATCAGATTCGTATTGGAATGGGTTGATGTTAAGAGAGACAGAGCCCTGGCTAGTGTGGCTCAGGGCATTGGGCCTGAGACCAACAGAATGGTTGTGGTTCTGTTCCTGGTCAGGACACATGCTGGGTTGTGGGCCAGGTCCCTGATTCGGGGTGTGCAGGAGGCAGCCAATTGATGTTTCTCTCCCTCTCTTTCTCCCTCCCATCACCTTTCTCTAAAAATTAATAAAATTTTGAAAAATTTCAAAAAAGACAGCAGCAGAAAAATGAGGTAATAGCTGGAAGGTTTCATGGGGTCTATGTACTTTTTTAAATGAAAGAAATAACAAAATATTTGTGTCCTGATGGAAACATTGTATAGTAGAGGAGAAGACGATAATTCCAGGAAAGATAATGAAAGAAAACAAAATACAGATTTTTAAGAGAAACAGAATTAAGTAAGTTTGCTACAATGGACACTAGCCAAAAGGAAATGATGCATAATACTTTTACTATTGCAAATTAAGATAGCATATTTTTCCCCTCTCAGAAACATTATTTTTCATCATGGATCTTGTGTTGTCCTAATGGCCATGTTTGTACATGTACATAAAAGAACAAAACATTTAGACATTTGTGATCAAGAGATTCTATACCGTGGTTCAGACATTTACGCCCATTGTCCATGGCTTATTTTCTCACTAGTTATGCAGAAAATCAAAGGTTTTCTAAGCAGCAGGATCACTGTAACGAATATTTCACCAGACAAACCAGTGAAAGAAAGCAATTTCAGCTAGCATTTCAGTGTCACCTCAACTTCTTTACAACACGCAGGTGTGGCACTGGCCACTTATCTCTGCCGCCCACAGAACTGAAAGTTTGCGGATACTCTTTCCCAGTTGCTCTGTCAGGGACGTGCTAGAAAGGAACCTGATTGCTGTGCCTGCACCCTCCTCTCTACCTCTGCGGTCCTTTCTGTTTATGCACAGAGCAGTGAGAGATGTGTTTCCGAGGCTCTTGAGTTCCCCGCCCGCATATTTCATACACTTTCTGGGCTCTGTTGACAAGATAGGAAAGAAACAATGTAAGCAGCAGAGCTATTTCTTGTTCTATAAATAAAGACAATAAGTTTAATTTTGTACAAAAATGAAGAGGAGAAAGTATACAAAACAAAATGGCTTTTCCCAGCAGTGAATACAGTGCATATGATTAGATGTTCTTTTCAAGTATCAAACAATGCACATCAGCTCTGTAGACACGCTTTTTGGATTTTTTTCTTTTAAGAAAGTAGCTCTGCTAAATGTTTGTATTTTTGCTAGTTTTCCATTTATAACTCAACGTATTCCTTATGTGCTTGGTGTAATGAATATAGTTTTTATACTGTACATTTTTAAACACTCGTTTGTATTGTGTAGTGCTTTCTAGGTTTCAAAGCCTTTTTATAAAATCCTTGGTCTCATTTGAACTTTTCTGTGACATGAGCACGGGGCGGCTGCTTTGCCAGCTAGGGGACTGTTTGTAAAGCTTAGGGAAAGTAAAGAACTTGTCCAGAAGCTGAACTGGGTCTGAAACCCCAGCCTCTGACTCCCAGCCTCGCGGGCTTTCGGCCACACCGCACTGCCTCTCCAGGCACGTTCGCTTCCGTTTTAAGCTCATCATAGTTTCTGAAAACCAGACTTGATGTTTCCGTTTGCGACCCCCTAGGCTGACTTTGGCAGGATGATATTACAATTTTATTCCTTTATAAACTTTGAAGAATTAAAAAGGTACTTCATTTCAGTATCAATATGCCTTTCAATAATGTGATAAAGATGTGTGTTGGTGATGGACGGTAGTTGGCTGCACTTGCTGTGGCGGTGTCTCACAACATATACAAATACTGCATTATCTGGTGGTGCACTTGAAAGTAACACAATGTTATTTATCAGTTATATCTTCATAAAAATGTACCATCCATTTAATATTGGGTATGAGCCAGGCGTTGTTATAGCTTCTGGATACAAGATGGCAAAAAAGACAGGATCGTAGCTTTCATGGGATCTGTAATCCAGTTGCAGAGCTTTTTTGGCCTAGAGTGAGTTACCAAATGTCATTTTGTTGGGTCAGGTGGAGGGAGATTTCTGGTGAGCAGCCTCACTGGGGAAAGTCACTGGTACAAAGTGCTTGAGGTCGTTGAGTTGACTTTGTCAGTGGCGCAAAGGTGAAACCCTCTCATCAGTTTCCTAGATGGCCACAATCACAATAATTGGAACATGGCACCATTGATCTTCTTTGTAATAGATTTGGGTTGTTCCCTGGTAAAGGCCAACAATGGGAGGGCTCTTGTAAAGCTTGAGGACCAGTATTTTTGAAGTGCTTAAAATAAAACCACATGAAAACAGTGTTTTATTTACAGATTTTGCTAAGTCAGGTTATGATGCTTATAAAATATTATGGAGTGTCAGGGCCGTGGAGAGAGGCATGTCATGATTATCTCTATTTTCAAGTTGAAGAACTGAGCCTTGGGGAGGGAGATTACATAGTTTATCTGAGAGGTGTCATAGCTAGAATTTGAACCCATGAGGTCTAATTTTTTAGCTTCTGCTCTAACCACTATGCTATAATCCTTACAGCAACGGGCCTGCCTCCTTGTGTTTTCACAGTTGTAATGTTATTCCATAGTGCAGGCATTTCAGGAAGTATTCCAAAAGATAGGTGCAATCCCTTGGAAAGCTCAGAGAAATGAAAACAACTCCACATTTTGAAAGTCCAGTTTATTTCACAAAAATCTGTGATTGATACACCTGAAAACTAAGAACAACACCATTTGGAAGTTTTCATAATTGCACATCGATGTGGTGCTAACTCTTCCTTTTATTTTGTGATTGGCGGTTAGCATTAGTGAAATCCAACTTCTAGTTTTTTGTTGTCTCTCCCCCCAGAGTGTTCGGAGAGAGTAAAATTCTGATTTTGCCATTACAGGCTTTTACTTTGGAGGCTAAATTAAAATGTTACAAAAATCTCTGTCAGCTTTCTGTATATCCCTTTAAGCAATTCATTGATGAAAACAATGACCACCATACTTTTTATGTGGAAGAATGACCAAGTTTGGCTTTGGTGAATTGCAGGAGGCACTGGGTCTACATAACCCCATTCAGGTTTTGGGCTTTTACAACCTTCTGAACAGGAGTTAACTGGCTTTCATTGATATGTTTTCTAATCAATCCCTGGAAAAGGATATTTCTTCATAGAAAGTCAGCCAGTTTTAAAGATGCTTCATAAATCATGGAGAGAAAAGCTTGTTGTATTTGCAGATCTGGAGCAAAAGTTCAGGAGGTTTCTATTTGTTATGATCTTGTTCAAGGCAAACTGTACCAAAACAAGCGCCAACTTAAAGGACTTAAATGACATGATGAAGCAGCATCGTTATATTTCACTATTCAAAATTAGTAAGGAGGGAATAAGTATTTTTCCAATATGTGTATAAAGTATGCACAAAATTTAATTATATACTTGGTCTGCAAAAAGCTTTAACCTTTTTTTTCTCAAACTAGAAAAACGTCTGGGACACACTGTGACTACAAAACCAAAATATTATATTTCAATGGTAAAACAAAATAATAAAAATCTACTCAGAATTGGGAAAAAAAACTTTTCTAAATGACTCTTGGATCAAGAGGAAGAAACAGAAACTGCAAATGAGCCCTCTTCATTGAGAAGTCTCCATCACGTGATAGAACTGCTCTGACAGCCAGATTCATGACTTCAAACTGTT
>VMDR010030803.1:0-12243 GCA_007922815.1 Macrotus californicus
GCTCAAAAAACTTGTTTTGAATAAATGAGTGGCCAGAGAAATTATTGTGAGAGGAAGGATATGGCTTGTTGAATGCAAACAAGGGGTTTTCCAAAAGTGTAATAAGTCGAATCCACCATGGGAGTAAATGGTAGTGGCTTTAGGGAAAACTGAGATAAGACTTGAATAAAATGAGAACTCACCACAAACTTGGAGAAGATAAGATCATGGGTTGTGAACTAAGGAGGGGTGAATGACTGTTACTGGATAAAGCCAAGAGTTACTTCAGAGTAATAAAAAGAATGCCCTCCCACTTAATAAGGTTTTATAGATTACAAAATATACGTTTCCATTTACAAGTATTAAATGTAAATGAGTAAATTTATCTCATTTAACCTTCACAGGAATTATAAAGTGCTACTATCCCCACTTTACAATAAGGAAAATGAGGCTCTCACAAACTCACTTCTATTTTGTAAATGCATTACCTAGAAAACCCTGTGAAGGCAGAGGCCATGACTGTCTTATTTACTTCATATCCCTAGTACTTAGCTTAAAAAGTATTCATAAATATCTGTTGAAAGAATCAATGAATAATTGAGTAAAGCTAAATGAAATGCCTTGTATCACACAGCTAATTAGTGGTGGAGCTAGATCACAAACCAAGGTCATTTGATTCTAAATGAAGTGCATAAAAATCTAAGGTGAGAAATATCTGTTAAGACCTATTAGAATTGTGAATGGTTAATAAAGAATGCATACAGCCCTGGCTGGTGTGGCTCAATGGATTGAGCGCCGGCCTGTGAACCAAGGGTCGCTGGTTTAATTCTCAGTCAGGCCACATGCTTAGGTTGCCTTGCCAGGTCCCCAGAATAAGGGGCATGTGAGAGGCAACCACACACTGATGTTTCTCTTCCTTTCTTTCTCCCTCCCCTCCTCTCAAAAAACAAAAACAAAAAAATGCAAAGACAAGTCCAAAGGAGAAACAGAATAACAGATTTTGCTGCCTCTACATCTCCCAAAAAGGAAATGCTATCACAGTGAAATCAAAGAACATGTTTCTTTTTTTAAACTGATTGTATCAAAGACTAGAAAGTTTCCTGACCAATGAATACCCTAAATTCATTTTCTTGTCATATTTATTAATAGAACCTGGATTTTGGGTGGCAATTGTGCACAGCTTAAAATTACATTTCTTAGCCTCCACTTGCAGATAGAAGTTAATTTTTTGACTGAGTTTGGCCAACAGGATACAGGTAGCAATTATGGGGTAGGGTTACCAGAAAAGCTTAAAAAGATGATAGATTCAGCTGGCAGACTCTTTTGCTTTTCCTCTTCCTTCTTCCACTGGCTGGAGTTCAGTGAGCATGACATTAAAGGCTATGAGCTACAGATGATGGAGCAAAATGTTAGAAGAATAATGGGACACTAATGACATCATGAAGCCACCATATCAGCCTTGGAATTACTATGGATTCATTTTTGTGGAAAAAGTAAATACTCCTATCTTATTAAGCCACTTTTATCTTTTACTAGTAGCCAAACACTGTTCTTAACTGTTATATCAATTTTAGCTGTAAATGTCAACATTGTACAATATTATTTCCCCGTAGATATGCTCAGTAGCTTTTACTTCTCTGGGTTTTACCATTTTTTATTTCTTTGGTGGAAGTGCTAATCACCAGCAATATGACAATGATGCCATGAACATTCTTTCACTATATATCTCTTCTTGTTACTATTAGACAACAGAAGAAGAATAGACAGCTTGTGGTATTCTGGTTTTATGTAGTTCAACATTAATTCCTTTGGATCAATGTGTTAATTTCTACTTTGCAAATATGAGAAGCAGGGGTATTTATGAAGCAGTTTTCAGTTAACACAAGTCATTTAAAAAAGTGAGGTCAAGAACCTCTCATGAGCCCTGGCTGGTGTGGCTCAGTGGATTGAGTGGATTGAGGCCTGTGAACCCAAAGGTCATCAGCTCGATTCCGTCAGGGCACATGCCTGGGTGGAGGGCCAGGTCTCCAGTTGGGGGGCGTGCGAGAGGCAACGGATTGATGTATCTCTCGCGAACATTAATGTTTCTCTCCTTCTCTTTCTCTCTCCCTCCTCCTCTCTCTAAAAATAAATAAATAAAATCTTTAAAAACAAACAAAAAAAAGAAATACTTTTTCAGGCCACATAATTATCTCCTTGAAGGAAGGCATGGTATATTCTCAAAACTAGACCAAACAGTCTGTTTTCAAACTTCTTTTTCCTGATTGTAGTACATATTCACTACAGAAAAAACTTTAAGACAAAAAAATATGAAAATGACAGATTTTCTAATATACATATACTATTAACACTTTATTATATTTCTTTTTTTTTGAGTGTCCTAAATTGCTCATGAGGTACAAATTTTACAAACATGACACATATTAGCGGTAACGGTGGAGCTGGAGAGTACTGCGCCTTCTCCAAGCTGCACAGCAAGAATCATCAATAGCGTGGTGGAATTTGTGGCCCTTTCTAAAGCCACAGCTCTTGCGGCCTGCAGATGTCAGCCCTCGCAACTCCCTGTGCTTGTGGACCAGTTTGGTGATCCATTGGGTGTCAGGATTCCTTCTGATAGCCTTATGGAATGGATCAATGAGGATAACCTCAAAGAATTTGTATGTGGAATCTTCACCAAACCAGTAAGAATTCAGGACTCTCAGAGCCCCACAGTGGCATCCAGCTCACTCCTCAGCAATAGACTGAAGGCTTCAGGCAAACTTCGGCTGGTTAACACCATGATGGACAGACTTGCCATAGGTCATACCCTTAGGAACAGGGTATTTGTGACCACCACTGGCGCACATACGATATATGACATAGTCTTGCTTGGCTTTGTATCCCAGCCTACATTCTTTATCAGGCCTGGTGGGGCGGGGGCCCCTGTGGAGTGCAGAGAGCTGGTGGTACTGTCAGCAGTGTACCCTGAGAAGCAAGAGTATCACATCAGACTGCTTCTTCCTCCATAGCTCCTAGATGTACTTGTAAGGGCCCATCTTGGCTTACCTCAGGTGTGTCAAACTCATTCTCACCACGGGACACATCAGCCTTGTTGTTGTCTTCAAAGGGCCAAAATAATTTTAGGACTGTATAAATGTAACTATTCCTTAACTGTGAAGGAGTTGAAGTTACATTCAGCCCTTTGAAGGCAACCATGAGGCTGATGTGGTCCCCGGTGAAAATGAGTTTGAGACCCCTGGCTGACTTTATGGCTACAGCCAAGCAGAAAGGAAGAACCTTTCTCTCTATTATATTTCTTTCAAATCTTTTTTCCATGTATATTTATCTATGTTACGTATCATATGACATATTTTATACATAGTTTTGTGTGGATTTTCTATATCATTAAAACTCTTCAAAAACATTTTAAAGATAAAAGTTTTGATTAAAATAATACATCTTGCTTATAAACATTTTGAGAGAAAAAAAGAATAAGAATCTTCCATATTCCATTACCTAGGAGGTAAACACCAACCGTGGTCTTTTTTCCTGTGCACAAATACACACAAATGGCCCTGACTGGTATGGCTTAGTGGGTTGGGTATTATCCTGCAAACTGAGGGGTTGCCAGTTCAATTCCCTATTAGAGCACATGTTTGGGTTGTGGGCCAGGCCCCATATTGGAGGCATGCAGGAGGCAACCAATGTGAAAGAGAGGGAGAGAAACATCAAAACCATTTATTTTTAGAGAGAGGGGAAGGAAGGGAGAAAGAAACATCATCAGTTGCCTCCCATACCCCTAACCAGGGGCCTGGCCCACAACCTAGGCATGTGCTTTGATAGGGAATCAAACCATCAACCTTTTGGTTTGTGGGACAACGCCCAACCCACTGAGCCATACCAGTCACACCCACACACAAATGATTTCTTTAAAACAAAACTGAGGTGGTATTTATATCCATATTTTCTTCATTTAATATATTACAAACATTCTTCCATAGTAGTACATATTTAAATCATTTGTGAGATCTAAAAAATATTCCATTATATATACATGTATCAATTTTTTAAACCATGTAATCTTCTGAGTAATGATTACGTTGTATTCAGTTATACACTATTATAAATAATGTTACTATAAACACCCTGTTTGCATTTATAAACATGTTTGCCTGTATCACTAATTAGTTCCTCAGGATTCCTAGAAAAGAAATACAGAGTGTCAAAAGATATGAACTTTTCAAAGACTCATAATAACATATTGTCAAATTACATTCCATATACGTAAATCAATTTATGTTTCCACAGCAGTACACGAGTGATTGAATCATTCTCCACTTAAAGCTAAAGGTTCACTTAACATACCTGTATAAATGAAATCTAGAAGTAATCGAAATATTCCAGCTTCTATTCCTAGAATCTGTACAACATCTTTTGAGGACTCTTTCATTCCTCCAGTGAACAAAGCTGCAAAGTAAGGACTACTGGCAGCCAGAACCAGCCGATGAACTTTAAAAGTTTCCTTCCCAACTTGTAGCTGCACATCACAGAAATGCTGTCCATTTCTCATTTTATTGATCTGGGCCAAGATGAGTTGGGCATGTTTATCTGAGGAAAAAGAACTATCACCAGCCTTGGGACAGCCCTCATTAGCCATCATGATGATTAATTAATTTAAAGGACTGCTGCCCATAATCGGTCCTACCCTGAAAAATAAAACAAAGAGACCAAACAACATATTTTTGTGTTTAACATGTCTTCTACTCATATACATATGAAACATTCCCTATCCTCAAGGTTCTTACTAAATCTACTTAGGGACATAAAACACACATGAAACAAATAAGGACTAAACTGTGTGGTGCCATTCCTAGGGTTTCAGAGAATGGAATAAATAATGGAGTCTAAAATAATTAGAGGATACTTTACAAAAGACCTGAACTGGATACTGAAAGATAAAAACTATGAGGAGAGAGCATTAGCCTTTCTGGGTGCAGTAAAGAAAATAAGGAAAGATACAAAGACAGAAAGATTTGTACACTGCGGTAAAAAAGCACACATTGCAGCCAGAATGAACTTTCAAAAAGCAACTGTAATCAGGGCAACTGTCTACTTAGAATCCTTCAATTTGTACACTTCCCTTAGCACACAAAGCCCTTCAAATCTCACCTCTGTCTACCTATCCAGTCCTATCTCCTATACTCCTCTTTGAACTTAATACTCCAACAAAGCCTAACAATGTGCAGTTCTCTAAAAGTGACTCTTTCATGGCACCCTTTCCCACCATTTCCTTCTGGATCTTTGTTATAATTCAAAACTGTTCAAATATAATTTCCTTCAAGAACTCGTCCCTGTTCCTTTCTCCTCTGGGTTTGGTGCCCAACCTAAGCTTACCCATTTTACAGCCTATATCACACTCTATCTTGTCAGACACTCTATCACCCTACTCCCTACTCTTTCTCCTCTGAAAGTTCCTTGAAAGACAGCTCCTTAAATGTAGGGAATGTTTCATAGATATAGCATAAGAACCTAACATATATTAGGTTTTCAAATGTTTGTAAAATGAATGAGTACAATGAAAAATAACAATAGCTTGGGTTGTTTTTATTTAACTCTGATAGCTTTTCCACATACTATGCCAACTAGAATTCTCACAATAATTAATTGGCTGGAAGAAAGGTATTGTTATTCAAAATGAGAGAAGGAAACTAGCTCAGCTTCCCAAGGACACAGTGTTAGTGGAATGAGAATCAGCGATATAATGCAAGTTACTTTTTGAATAAAGAAACCACGTGATTCAGGAATATAAGAGATAAAGAGATGAAGCACAGGGGAAATCTAAGATGACTAAGGTTTTGTCATTTAAGCATCAAGGAGAATTGGTAATAAGGCTGACAGGAATTGTGCGGGCTGAAGTTAGAAAAACGTGGGTAAATTTATTGCATCCAAACTTACCAAAGTAAAAATAATTAAGCTGATTATCACGACTACCTAGGAATTAATTTATTGAGAAATTTGAGAAGTTGCAAGGTGGCTGCTAATACTTCACATCAGTATCTACAGAATGTCAATATAGTACGTTTAACTGCCATATAAATCTCTACATAGAAATTTGACCTGCAGATATTATTAAACATGACCTGGCTATCAGCCTTTATTCTGTTCCAAATTTCTTCCTGTCAGCAGATTTATACTTCGGTGGTCTAATGTAAGGTATCTTCAAGGCATCAGGCACAGTCATTGGGCTAAAATGCTGCCTCCTGCTACTAAAGAGTTCACTGAATATCTATTGATTGTGGTAGCAGCGACGGCAGAAACTGTAATTTATTACCACGCTTCTTAGAACTACTGATACTCCTGGCTGGTGTGGCTCAGTGGATTGAGTTGCTGGCCTGGGAACCCAAGTGTCATCGGTTTGATTGCCAGTCAGGGCACATGCGTGGGTTACAGTCCTGGTCCCTGGTTGGGGGTGTGTGAGAGGCAACCACACACTGATGTTTCTCTCCTCTTGCTCCCTCCCTTCCCCTTTCTCTAAAAATAAACAAATAAAATCTTAAAAAAACAAAACAAAAACTACTGATACTATCCCCCTACCATAGCAGCGGACTTCATCTTAAAAGGCACAGGTGGTGTCCCTGGATTTCCCCAGGGAAAGATCATAATTCCGGGACATTGCACAGGGATGTGAGAGACCAGCATCAAGAGACTCAAACTTGAAGGGCAGATTAGAGCAGCCCAGAGGAAGTCAAAAAAGACCTGTTTGGTGGCCTTGAAGACCATGAAAGCTCCTTCAGCAGAGAGTGTCAGAAAGAATCCCAGGACCAGCAAGCGTCAAAACAAAGCCACGAACGAGGCTTTGTGCTTGATCTGCGGGCTGGACCGGGAGAGTTCCCTGACGCTGCTGAGACACCGAGGGCGGAGAAACATTCGGGCACTGTCGACGGCGGGGAAGGCCTCTCAGGCTGCGGATGGCCGCCTGGCCGGGGGCTGGGCCTTCCGACTCCCCGGTGGAGGCGGGGAGCGGACCGGACCAGACGAAGCCCCGGTGCGGGCAAAAACACAGCGACTCGCAGAGGTATGCCCGAGCGGCGGGAGGAAACGGTTCCAGAGGCTCCTTTTCCTCTTCCTCAGGGATTCCGAGAGCCGGAGAGAGCCCTGGAGGAAAGCCCCAACCCCGTCATAAACGCACCCTGAACGCAGGCCCTCCTTACCCGCCGCTTCCCCTTCCCGCCGGCGCCCGCTCAGGCTCTGCGCGCACACCCGCGACCAGCACCGGCACGGAGGGGGCGGGGAAACCTGGCTTGCAAGAGGACGACGCGGGGGGGGGGGGGGGGGGGGGGGGGGGGGGGGGTGACAGGGCAGCGCGCGGTCGGCCGAGGGGTGGAGGCGAGGCGAGGCCTGGTGAAGGGTGCCTCTCGCGTGCCGCTGGCCCTGGACGGGGCTGCGCGTGCGCAGTGCTCTTCCGCTCGCCCGTAGCGACGCCCCCGCGGTTCGCGCTGCAGCCGCCGCAGGCTAGTACTTGATTCCCTCAGACGGAGAACAGTCCGGCGGCAAGCAGGGCCTCCTGCCTGGGGGGCCTGCCGGGCTCGTCCTTCCCATCCCACGGACGCTCTCTCCATTTTTGTGGCATCCAAGGGAGACCGCGAACCTCAGTGTCGAGGAACGGCAGAGGCGAACATCTGGCAAGTCGCTTCTAACTTTTTTTAACTTTATTTTTTTTATTGAAATAAAATGGACATATAACATAATTAGTTTCAGGTGTACAACGTAATGATATGATATTTATAGCTTCTTTCTATTTTTTACTAGATCCCGGCACTTTGAATGTATGTCTACTTTGAGGGAAGGGAAAACTCAAAACGTCCAGTTCTCTTCAGTGTAGAACCTCATATGTCACATTAGTGGCTTTCAAACTTTTTGACCCCAGCCCAGAGTGAACAAAAACATTCTACATCAAACCCAATATTACCACATATGTGTGTATATAAATGAATATACCTGAAACAAAAACTTCACAAGACGTTTTTTAAATTTTATTTTTCAATTATTTATATTCAATATTTTTCTTTTTTTCACATTTTATCTTATTTTTTTATTGTTGTTCAAGTACAGTTTTCTGCCTTTCCCCCATCCCTCTCCACCAGCCCAGACCTCCTCGCCTCCCTTCCCCCCCCTTTCCACCTCCTCTTGTTATTGTCCATATGTCCTTTATAATTGTTCCTGTAAACCCTTCAACCTTTTCCCCCATTAACCCCTCCCCTCTCCCCTCTGATCACTGTCAGCCTGTTCTCAATTTCAAAGCCTTTGGCTATACTTGGCTTGCTTGTTTGTTTTGTTGATTAGGTTCCTGTTAATGGCGAGATCATATGGTATTTGTCTTTCACCTCTTGGCTTATTTCACTTGGCATAATGCTCTCCAGTTCCATCATTATTTTATATTAGTTTCAGGTTTACAGCATAGTGGTTAGACAATCGTGTACTTTAACAAAGTGGTCCCTGGGTGATATTCAATAACCCACCTGGCATCGTACACAGCTATAAACCATTATTGACTATATCCACAAAATTTTATACTTAGTACCGGAAATACATTAAATTTCTATTTCTTATTTTTGGTTGCATTATTTAAAAATGCTAAAAAGGGACCAATTACCTGGAAAAAATTATCAAAGGCTTGGAAATGAGTCAAAGAGATTGCTGGGTGCCCTTTCAGTGTAAGTCTGGGCATTGTCTAGCAGAAGCTGGAAGGATTTGAATCCATAGGGACCTCCAACTTTCTGTTGACTAACCTATTTTACAAGAAAATTGATATTTAAAATAATTGCTGTCCACTCTGTAGAAAAGATGCTCTGAAACACTACATGATATTGACCTATGGTATATTAAATCACTTTTGCCTCTCTTAGCAAATTCATTTCAACATGTCTGATTTTTAGTAAATTTGTACAACAGTCCTGTAACATTTTCCAGCTCACTCATTAATTAATAAGAGAAATATTGTTTTTGACATGTTTTTATTTTATAGTTTTGTAAGAGTCATGATTTTACCTTTCAGAAAATTATACTTCAGCACCACCAAATTAATTTCACAATTTACTAATGGATTGCATCCAGCAATTTAAAAACCAGTGCTTTAGGGTATATACCTAGGAGCAGGAGTGCTGAAACACACTGAATGTAAATCTTCAATTCCCCCCCAAAAATACCTCTTTTTCAAACTCTTTGTTCCAGTTTACATTTTTACCAGCAGTAAATGAGAGTTCCCTTACTCCACATCTTTGCCAACACTTCATATCACCAGATGTTTCAATTTGTATAAGCTGGTAAGTGTAAAATGGTATTTTATTTTTAAAAATAATTTACATTTTCTGTTTATTAATGAGATCAGGTAGTAAATAGATATTTATAAGTTGTTATGGACTGAATTGTGTCCCCCCAAATTTGTATGTTGAAGCCCTAACTCCCAGTGTGATGGTATCTGGAGGTGTCAAGGTAATTAGGGTTTGATGAGGTAGTGAATGTGGGGCCCTCATGGTGGGATTAGTGCCTTTATAAGAAGAGACACCTGACTTTTCATGAAGATGGCCCCAAAAGAGAGGAAGGAAGCCCCTGTCCCTCCCAAAGACAAAGCAAAAGCAAAGGCTTTGAAGGCAAAGAAAAGCAGTGTTCAAAGTCTTCCATAGCCACACAAAAGAAGATCTGCATGTCACCCACCTTCCAAAGGCCAAAGACACTATGGTTCTGAAGACAGCCTAAATATCCTCAGAAGAGTGCCCCAGGACACACAAGCTAGATCACTATGCCATCATCAAGTTCCCTCTGACTACCGAGTCAGCCATGAAGAAGACAGAAGACAACAATACACTTTTGTTCATTGTGGACATCAAGACCAACAAGCACCAGATCGAACAGGCTGTGAAGAAGCGCTATGATGTTAACATGTCCAAGGTCAACACTCTGATCAGGCCTGATGGAGGCACATGTTCCACTGGCTCCTGATTATGATGCTTTGGATGTTGCCAAAAACATTGGAATCATCTAAACTGAGTCCAGCTGGCTAATTCTACATATAAAAGTTTTACACTGTAAAACAATAAAAAGAAACATCTGAGACTTGCTCTCTATCTCCTCCTGTCCCCACTATGAACACAAAGGAGAAGTCATGTCTGCACACACAGGGAAATGATGTCTGCCTACAAACCAAGAGAGAAGCCTCAGAATGAAACCTACCTTGCCAGCACTTTGTTCTTGGACTTCCCAACTTCCAGAACTATAAGAAACAATTTGTTGTTTAAACAAATCAACCTATGTTATTTTGTTATGGCAGTCCAAGTTGACTAATACATAACCCAATTAAGATTCTTTTTTCTGTAAAATGGCCATTTGTGTCTTTTGTCCATTTTTACATCAAATTTTTAAGGTTTTTTTTATTGATTCTTAAGAAGTTTTAAATTTATATGTATTGCCAATATTTCTTTCAATTTGTGATTCAAGTATATCTTTTACTTAATGTCTCTTTTGATGAACGAAAGTTCATAATATTACCAATTTATCAGCCTATTTACTAATGTTTGCATTTTTGGTATGTTAAGTAATTCTCCCCCTCCCCGATGTTATAAAGTTGTTATCTCATAGTTTCTTTTGAAAGTGTTGTATTTTCTCTTTTCATATTTAATTCTTTAAGTCACTAGGAGTCAATTTTTGTGAATGTGTTAGGATAGGGATACAATTTCTTTTTTTGTTTTTCCATATGTATAACCGATTGTCAAAACACTATTTATTGAGTAGTTCATATTTCCCCACTGATCTGCAATGCTAAGTCTTTACTGTATTATGTTTCCTTTTGGGCTGGGATCAATTCTGTATTCATTTCCTTTGATCTATACTGTCCATACACCACTGTTTTAATTACTATAGTTTTGTTATAACTCATGATATCTGATAGGACAAGTTTCCCCATCTTGTTTTTCTTCAGCAGTGTCTTGACTATTCCTGGTACTCTTGGTCATTCCATATAGATTTTAGAGCCAGCCTATTAAATTTCACACACACACACACACACACACACACACACACACACACACAGTAGGGGGTTCTATTAGAATTGCAATAAAGTCATATGACAATTAGGAACGAATTAACATTTTATACTATTGCATATTCTTATCACTTAACAAAATTAAATTTTATAAAATTTTAAAGTTTTATGAGTTTATCTATAAACTATCATGGTCTTCTATGCATTTTATTGAATTTATGCCCTGGCTCAGTTGGTTGGAGCTTCATACTATAAACTGAAAGGTTGCTTGTTTGATCCTGGGTCAGGGCACATATCTAGGTTGCAGGTTCAATCCCCTATTGGGGCTCATACGGGAAGCCACCAATCAATATTTCTCTCTCACATCAATGTTTTTCTCTCTGTCTCTGTCTCTCTCTCTCCCCCTTCCTCCCTCTCTAAAACCAATGACAAAATGTCTTTGAGTGAGGACAATAAAAAAAAAAAATCATTCCTGAGCACTATCTTCGTGTTATTGTAAATTATATCTTTTAAAAAAATTATGTATGTATGTATTTATTTATTTATTTTTAGAGAGTTTGGAAGGGAAGGAGAAAGAGAGGGAGAGAAACATCAATGTGTGGTTGCCTCTCGCCCACCCCCTACAGAGGACCTGGCTTGCAACCCAGGCATGTGCTCTGACTGGGAATCAAACTGGCAACCTTCTGGTTTGTAGGACAGCGCTCAATCCACAGAGCCACACCAGCCAGGACTAAATTATATCTTTTAAAGAATTATGCTTTATGTTTGCTGGGTGCAGAAATGAAATTCACTTCTGTATGTTGATTTTATAGACAACAACTTTGCTTAACACCCTTACTAATTTTAAAAAAATTATAGTTTTTAAAAAATGTTTCTGTGTAAATGAATATATCATCTGCACATATGACAGTTTTGTTTCTTTCTTTCCAAACCTTATACCTTATATTTCATTTTCTTTTGTTTTACTTAGCTGGCTAAGATTTCCAGTATAAGGTTGATTGCAGAAGTAGTATAATGTAGGAATTAATGCATGGAATTTTGAGCCAAATACCTAAGTCCAAAACCTGGCTCTGCCACTCCTGAGATCTTGAGTAAGCTGTTTAACTTTTCTTATAACTCAGATTTTTTAAGTTAAACTATGTCTAATTATTTTACATCATTTAATTGTTATAGGATTAAATTTGTTAATGAATGTAAAACACTTCCAGGAGTGTCCTACCTTTTGATGTCTCTGGGCCACACTGGAA
>VMDR010030804.1:0-12249 GCA_007922815.1 Macrotus californicus
TAAATTCCTCATCTATTATTTTGGTTACTTCCCTTTCACTTAATTCTTTTTCTGGGGATTTCTCTTTTTTTTCTTTTGGGGCATATTTCTTTGTCTCTCTATTTTGTCTCCTTTTCTTGTTTTCTCTGTGTATTAGGTAGATGTGCTATGCCTCCCAAACTTGTTATGATGGCTGTATGATATATGTTTTCTGTGGCTCAGTGGTACAATCTTCCAGATCACTTGAGCTAGGTTCTCCAGGAATGTTTCTCATGTGGGTTGTATGCACCCTCATGTTGTAGTTGTGTCTTGGATGCTATTTGTCCATTCATTAGTGGAATTGACCCTCAGGCTGACTGACCATTAGGATAGACCTTGATCACCATTTATTAACCACTGTGTGGGAGCTGCCCTCCAAGGAAGGGTTATTCCCATCATGTTTTGGTGCCTGCCAGAATCCCTCTATGGGTGTGCTGTTTATGTGGCTAGTTGGGTCAAGCTCTGGTGTGGTCTGAAGCCCAACACTGGTTGTGTTGGTTAGGGTCCTCTTTGGCAGGGGTCTGGTTCCAATTGATATCAGATGCTGCCTGTAACCAGCCTTGAGCTACCTGTCTGGAGCTACCATGCTATGCCTTGTTTGTGGCTACTGAACCTGAGTGTGCATGGGAAGGGTGAAGCTGTGTATAAGGGTCAGTTTCCCCCAGCTCTTAGCTGTGGGCAGATCAGTGAAGGGTTGATGGTTCCCTGAAGTCTGATTACCCATCAGCTACTTCTCCACTCTCTGAGGTTGCCTGATCTTCCTCCAGAGCCTTCCTAAGAGAGACTGCAGAGTGTACCCAGGCTGGCTGCAACCTGCAGACCATACCACAAGGTGCAAGCTCAATAGGGTGGGACATCTGGGGTTGGGAGGACAGAGCTAGTGAGTCTCCTGCTTGGAGGTAGCATGGTCAGGAACTCAATGGGGGAAAGTGGCTTCTATTCCAGAGCCATACCACTCAGTCTCTGTCAGAGTCTCCCACTTTAGCTCCCCTGGAGGAGCACACTGCAGGTTCAGGTTGAGTGCAACCAGATGAGCCAGAGCAAGCTCAGCAGGGTAGTCCACTGGGACTCGGGAGGACAGATCAAAACAGTGTTCTGTTTGGTGTGGTGCCAGCCAAGCCTACAGGAAAAGGGGTAAGACTGTCTCCCCTTCCAAAGCCACACAGCACAATGTCTTGCCTTAGTATCTGCCTAGAGCTTGTCCAGAAAGAGAGCACATCAAAGGTCACTATTCTGTGCAGCCAACAGATCTTTCTGCAGGATGCGAGCTTGGTAGCGCAGTGTCACCAGTAGAGGTCCAGGTTAGTGCACTACCCAGGCCAGTGCTATAAGAATAGGAGTGCTTGACACCGTGAAAATGGTGCCTGAGAGCACTGTGGGATAGGTACTCATGACTGGAAGCTCAGTGGCAGTTCCTCAGATCTCTCCTCAGGGCCATGCCTCCCATATCTTCTCTTTATGACTGCTGTATGCCCTGAGTCACTTTCCCTCTATTGGAGCCCTGGGTGAGTGTTTGAAAGCAAGATCCTGTGTATTGGCCCTTTGAGAGAGCACCTGGATTTCTAGCAGACTCCTTTCTCTTTCAGGCAGACAGAATCCCTGCTGATTTTTACTGCCAGATGTTCTAGGTTGGGGATTCCATCTTGGACTTGAGCCCTCACATCCCTCTGGGAGTATTTTTACAGCTGAGATATCCCTCTTGCTTCTCAGTCACCACATGTGATTGCAGGGGCCAGCCCTCTACACACCTCAACCCTGCTTACCAGGCTGTACGTGGTTTCCACTGTAGACGTTTGGTTATAATATTCCTGTCCAGCTGTCCATCAGCTGGCTACTCAGGTGGATTGCTCTGTAGTTTAGCTGTGAGTCCAAAAGGGCAGAGGAGGTGAGTGTCACTTCCACCTGTTCCACAGCCATCCTGAAATTTCAAGTCATAATGTTTTTAGCTCTTCAGGATTTCTTATGCATATTTTTGTTAGTTTGATTTTGTAACTTGAATTATCTGAAAGCACCTCTTGCTTGCCTTTTAGTTAAGCAAAGAATTCAGTCACATGCATTTTTGAAAAGTTGAACGAGTAGAGGGCATGTCACAGGGCTCCAGTGCTTTTGGCTAAGTTGTAGGCTGATTGGGTGTGTTTGGATAATGGTCTGGGCTCAGGCTGTGTCATCCGAGGGTGTAGAGTCATGGTAGCTGTGAGAAGCAACCATCACTTCAGGCAACGGCATTCCTGGGAGACCACACCCTGTACCCCTAATGATTGAGCTAAGTTGGCAGAGAGCGAATTCCTAAAAGGCTGTTGAATTTCTTATCCCAGCCATGCCTGACCCAGCACTGAAAGATTCTAAAAAATAATACTTGCGCATCCATTTTTCCCAATACTTACTGAGAGTCTGGGCAAGTTCATGGTGGAATATTTACAAGATTTGTTAATGTGGACTCCACTGGGCTGCTAGAAACTGGGACAGAAATAAAATAAACCTTGATAAAATTGATCTTGGCTTTTGCTGATGAAAGATGCAGCATCATGTGGCCAAAGCACATGTTTGAAGTGTGGTTCCTCTACATAGCGGTTTTCATTCATCAGAGGTCAAAACCTGACAGTTCATGGCTGAATTTGGCCAAGAGATGTATTTGATTTAGCTAAAAATATCATATATTTAGGTAAAAATACGGATTTTTTTATTTTTGGTACAAATCTTCTCTAGTTCATCACATTCTGCTACCCTCCTGTCACCTCAACCTCCCCTCTTATACTTAATTGATGTCTCTTATCTGACTGTCCCTGTAGTGATATGAGTCTGCCACCACCCTGAGCCTTATTCTCCTCATATTCTCCTTATATTACTAATGAGGTCTTTTTCACAATGTTTTGGTGAAAATCTAATGTATCAACATGGATAACATGCTTAGCACAGGGTTAGCCCTCCATCAACTCTTTTTCTTTCTTTTTTTGCTTTCCCTTTTCTCTTTCCATTTTTCATTTACCTCCCTCTTTTTTTCATTTTTATTTTGTGATACTTTGATGTTTATCTCTTTGGTAAACTTTAAACAGGTATTCATTAGTCAATAGGAGCACCAGGTTTTCTGACTTATCCTGAAGTAAAAGTTGTATTAAATGTGTCATCTGGTCCTCCACAATTTCTCTACTAGAGGAGACCTATTGAAAAGGCATTGAAGTGATTCAGCACTGAGTTAGTCATGCCCTGAGTCCAGATGAGGTTCATTGCTCTACTCCAGACTAATCCAGCATGTCGTTGAAGACTATGGTCATGCATCTCACCTGCTAGTGAAGTTAGACTGCTTCACCATGAGAATGGGAAATGAAAGAAAATATAATTCTAGTCTTCAGATACACCTAAATAGATACATAACCTAGGAATAAAATAGCAAGAGGAGAGTTAGCAGAGATGGTGAGAACTCAAAGCAGCTATAGTGACAAATCCTTCTAACTAACTCTTTTCTTTTACAGTTAAGTACATGGAGGCTTATTAGGTGAGGGGACTTATTCAAGATACATGAGTATTCAGTGCCAACAACTGTGGTGCTAAGTGCCCAGTTTTCACTCCTCACTCTGCAACATCATTGACCTCAAGGGTCCAGAAGATTTTCAGGGTCTGCATTTTGAATAACAAGAATTGAATTGGAGATTATTAGCAGTATTACCTAACCAATGAGGAGATTATTGAGTAACAATGTGAAAAGAGACAAAAAGGCACCGCCATAGTATTCACATAGCCCAGGGGGACAGGAGTAGAACCTTCTTTGAGATCATTGAGATTTGGGGATCAGCCCTGATTTTGATACATACCAGCTGTAAACTTGAAAATACCATTTGATTTCCTTAAATATCATTTCCTTCATTTGCAGAGTGAAGATTATTTCTGAACTGCCTGCTTCAGAAACTTTTTGTGAGTTTTCAAATATAGATGATTTAGTCCAACAAAAACATTTACTCTATATCTTCTATATGTAGGGCACCTTATGCCAGGTGCCAGAAACTCAAAGATGAATACAGTTAATCCTGAAGAACATGCTGCATAGGCAAAATGATGAAATATTACAAGTGCATAAGAGAACACACAATTATTCTCACCACCTTGAGGGCTACTTCTTTCTTCCTGGAAGCAGTTGGTCAAAAAACATCTGACAGCACCTCTATCACTCACACAATACAGAGCTGCAGGATTTGTTGTTCTTAGTAGTTACAGTAGCACAGTGTGTTGTCCAATGATCATTGTTGAAAATAATGCTTCTGAAAGTTTTTATGTCTTTATACATAAGTTTCAGGGGTGACTCATGTATTCTTGATTGAGAATCTTGGTCCATGAGGCAAAGTATAAGACAGAATATAAAGAAACAAGAGGTGAATTTTTCAAGTTGTTTCATTCCCAACTTCCTTTAAGATTCTGAATGACTCACTCAATTTTTCTGAGTTTTAATTTTCCCACTCAGAAGAAAAATTTTGCCCTGCCTGCTTGGAATATAAAGAAGACAATGGGTATGGAAGCATTTTAAAAAATTTATAAATACTAGACTTCCGGCCAAGATGGAGGCATAAGTAGATACACGGTGCCACCTCGCACAACAAAAAGAAGGACAACAAAAAATTTTAAAACAAAAAATAACCAGAACTGACAGAAAATTGAACTGTATGGAAGTCTGACAACCAAGAAATTAAAGAAGAAACATACATCCAGACTGGTAGGAGGGGCAGAGAGGACTCACGTGGCAGGGCGGTGGCTGGCGGATCGGGGAAAGGCGCAGCTAGCTGGGAGAGGTGGCGGTTGCGGAATGGGCATCCCACTCCCTCATGAAGATAAACTGGGAGGAACAACTGGGGAGCAAGACAGACGCCACAACCCAGAGTTCCAGCACGGGGAAATAAAGCCTCAAAGCCTCTGATTGAAAACTCCTGTGGGGGTTGAGGTGGTGGCAGCGGGAAAAACTCCCAGTCTCACAGGAGAGCTCGTTGGAGAGACCCACAGGGTCCTAGAGTGTACACAGGCCTACCCACCTGGGAATCAGCACCAGAATCAGCACCAGAGGGGCCCAATTTGGCTGTGGGTAGTGTGGAAAGTCACTGAAAACCGGTAGAGAGTGGAGCAAGCGCCATTGTTCCCTCTCGAACCCCTCCCCCACAAACAGCATCACAACACAGCGACGTGGTTGCCCTGCCCTGGTGAACACCTAAGGCTCCACTTCTTTCTACGTAACAGGCACACCAAGACAACAAAAATGGCCCAAATGAAAGAACAGATCAAAGCTCCAGAAAAAAATACAGCTAAGTGACAAAGAGATAGCCAACCTATCAGATGTACAGTTCAAAACACTGGTAATCAGGATGTTCACAGACTTGGTTGAATTTGGTCACAAATTAGATGAACAAATGAAGGCGACAATAAGGGAAATGAAGGAAAATGTTCAGGGAACCAACAGTGATGGGAAGAAAAACAAGACTCAAATCAATGGTATGGACCAGAAGGAAGAAAGAAACATTCAAGCACAACACAATGAAGAAACAAGAATTCAAAAAAACAAGGAAAGTCTTAGGAACCTCCAGGATGTCTTTAAACGTTCCAATATCCGAATCATAGGGGTGCCAGAAGGAGAAGAGGAAGAGAAAGAAATTGAAAACTTATTCGAACAAATAATGAGGGAGAACTTCCCTAATTTGACAAAGGAAATAGACTTCCAGGTTGTCCAAGAAGCTCAGAGAGTCCCAAAGAAGTTGGACCCAAGGAGGAACACACCAAGGCACATCATAATCACATTACCCAAGATGAAAGATAAAGAGAGAATCTTAAAAGCAGCAAGAGAAAAGGAGACAGTTACCTACAAAGGAGTGCCCATCAGACTGTCAGCTGATCTCTCCAAAGAAACCTTACAGGCAAGAAGGGGCTGGCAAGAAGTATTCCAAGTCATGAAAGGCAAGGAACTACATCCAAAATTACTCTATCCAGCCAAGCTTTCATTTAGAATGGAAGGGCAGATAAAGTGCTTCCCAGATAAGGTCAAGTTCAAGGAGTTCATCATCACCAAGCCCTTATTATATGAAATGTTAAAGGGACTTATCTAAGAAAAAGAAGATCAAAAATATGAACAGTAAAATGACAACAAACTCACAGCTATTAACAACTGACCCTAAAACAAAAACAAAAACAAACTAAGCAAGCAACTAGAACAGGAACAGAATCAGAGAAATGGAGATCACATGGAGGGTTATCATCAGGGGAGTGGGTAGGGAGAGAGGGGGAAAAGGTACAGGGAATAAGAAGCATAAACGGTAGGTAGAAGATAGACAGGGAAGGTTAAGAATAGTATAGGAAATGTAGAAGCCAAAGAACTTATATATATGACCCATGGACATGAACTAAAGAGGGGGGAGTGTCGGGAGGGAAGGGGTGTGCAGGGTGGAGGGGGGTAATGGGACAAGTGTAATAGCATAATCAATAAAATATATTTAAAAATATATAAAAAAATGATGTCCCTTCCTCAAGACCTTGTTGGACAATTACTATAATAAATATACAAATACCCAAAGAAAAAAAAAAGATTGAATTGGATTTTACAGATGTGTCTTCAGTGCTCCTCAAAAATGCTGCAATTACGGTGTCTTATCTGTGAAGGCAACTGGGAAAATACAAAGATAACACAAATGAGATTCAACTTGAACCATCAATAATACCAAGTATCAAAATTAGTTCTGATTCAAAGTTTACCTGAAATATCAAGATACAGCCAAGTAGTTCTCCCTCAGAAAGATCCAAGACTATCAGTACAGCTCCCCAAATGTCTGTTCTGAATTAGAACCGTTCTGGTTCAGGCTTCATGTGTGAGGTTTAAGTATAGCGTGTTGTATATTACTTGAACAGAGGAGCAATTTCAGTTATGGAAAATTTCTTTTTACACCTACGTATACCTTTATACCTACATATTTTTATACCTTTCCAATAATGGCAACTGGCATAACACAAATATAATGCAAATGAGATTCAACATGAATCATTGATCAGAACTAGTACTAAGTCTATTTCAATTAACAAGCAATAGAAAGATGTAGCAACCAACAAATTACACAGCTTATAGAACATTTTCCAGTGAGCTCTGTTCCATCAATGCATAAATTTCAGGCTTACTTACAGTAAGCAACTGATACAGACTAGGTATAGCCTACTAAAAGTAGCTCACAGACAAGGATTCTTCCTCATCTTTCTGCTGGCAAATGTCACTGGTGGATTTCCCAGGAAGACTGCTTTTCAGTGAGTTTGCAAGGGGCTTTGTCTGGTTAATCACTTTCTTTCCCAGAAGTCTCAAGTAAAGGCCAGAAATAAGTAGCAAGCCTGATTCTAACCTTTTCATTTTTAGTATTTATAAATTATTTATTTATTTTTAATATATTTTATTGATTATGCTATTACAGTTGCCCCATCTTCCCCCCACCTCCGCCCTGCACATCCCTTCCCCCCAACACTCCCCCTCTTTAGTTCATGTCCATGGGTTATATATATAAGTTCTTTGACTTCTACATTTCCTATACTATTCTTAACCTCCCCCTGTCTATCTTCTACCTACCGTTTATGCTTCTTATTCCCTGTACCTTTTCCCCTCTCTCCCTACCCACTCCCCTGATGATAACCCTCCATATGATCTCCATTTCTCTGATTCTATTCCTGTTTTAGTTGTTTGCTTAGTTTGTTTTTGTTTTTGTTTTTGTTTTTGTTTTAGGGTCAGTTGTTAATAGCTGTGAGTTTGTTGTCATTTTATTGTTCCTATTTTTTATCTTCTTTTCCTTTTTTTTGTGAAGGGTATTTTTTGTTTGTTTAATACGTCTGAAAAGAATGCATATACAAAAAATTGACACATGAGAAAGCATCAGTTCAACACTAATGAATCTACAAGAATTAGGATTTGGGGAAGGTGGAGAAGATTACCTAAACATCTTTAAAAATTGGAAAATGCAACCAAAATAAGCTGATAAAATCCCTATTAACACTTATGAAGAGTCTTCATAAGACTCTCTCCATGATCTTCTTTTTCTTAGATAAGTCCCTTTAACATTTCATATAATAAGGGCTTGGTGATGATGAACTCCTTGAACTTGACCTTATCTGGGAAGCACTTTATCTGCCCTTCCATTCTAAATGAAAGCTTGGCTGGATAGAGTAATTTTGGATGTAGTTCCTTGCCTTTCATGACTTGGAATACTTCTTGCCAGCCCCTTCTTGCCTGTAAAGTTTCTTTTGAAAAATCAGCTGACAGTCTGATGGGCACTCCTTTGTAGGTAACTATCTCCTTTTCTCTTGCTGCTTTTAAGATTCTCTCTTTATCTTTCATCTTGGGTAATGTGATTATGATGTGCCTTGGTGTGTTCCTCCTTGGGTCCAACTTCTTTGGGATTCTCTGAGCTTCTTGGACACCCTGGAAGTCTATTTCCTTTGTCAAATTAGGGAAGTTCTCCTTCATTATTTGTTCAAATAAGTTTTCAATTTCTTTCTCTTCCTCTTCTCCTTCTGGCACCCCTATGATTCAGATATTGGAACATTTAAAGACATCCTGGAGGTTTCTAAGACTCTCCTTGTTTTTTTGAATTCTTGTTTCTCCATTGTGTTCTGGTTGAATGTTTCTTTCTTCCTTCTGGTCCACACCATTGATTTGAGTCTTGTTTTTCTTCCCATCACTGTTGGTTCCCTGAACATTTTCCTTCATTTCCCTTATTGTCACCTTCACTTGTTCATCTAATTTGTGACCAAATTCAACCAAGTCTGTGAGCATCCTGATTACCAGTGTTTTGAACTGTACATCTGATAGGTTGGCTATCTCTTTGTCACTTAGCTGTATTTTTTTCTGGAGCTTTGATCTGTTCTTTCATTTGGGCCATTTTTGTTGTCTTGGTGTGCCTGTTATGTAGTAAGGAGTGGAGCCTTAGGTATTCACCAGGGCGGGGCAGCCGCGTCGCTGCGTTGTGATGCTGTTTGTGGGGGAGGGGTTTGAGAGGGAACAATGGCGCTTGCTTCGCTCTCTTCTGGTTTTCAGTGACTTTTCGTGCTACCCACAGTCAAATTGGGCCCCTCTGGTGCTGATTCCTGGTCGGTGGGCCCGTGTACACTCTAGGACCCTGTGGGTCTGTCCAACGAGCTCCCTGTGCGGCTGGGAGTTTTTCCTACTACTGTCATCTCAACCCCCACAGGAGTTTTCAATCAGAGGCTTTGAGGCTTTATTTCCCCGTGCTGGGACTCTGGGTTTCGTGGCCTGTCTCGCTCCCCACTTGTTCCTTCCGGTTTATCCTCATGAGGGAGTGGGATGCCGGGTCCACAGCCACCACCTCTCCCATCCAGCCCCGCCTTTCCCTGATCCACCAGCCATTGCCCCGCCACACGAATCCTCTCTGCCCCTTCTACCAGTCTGGATGTATGTTTCTTTAATTTCTTGGTTGTCGGACTTTCATACGCTTCAATTTTCTGTCAATTCTGGTTGTTTTTTTTTTTTTTTGAAATTTGTTGTTGTCCTTTTGGTTGTGCGAGGAGGCACAGTCTGTCTACCTATGCCTCCGTCTTGGCCGGAAGTCCCAATTCAATCTTTAGTGTAAAGATTTTGTGTATGTGTGAGGCGCATGCAGGTGATAAAGAAAAACTCAGATTTGACACAATAGTACATTAGAGCACGGGCCCAAGAGGCTGGGGGAGAAAGGAAATGCCCTGGGGGTTTGCTGACTCTGTCACAATAAATGAAGAAGCAAGTTAGAGATAGCTATTGAGAGAGTCCCTTGGTCACTTGGCCCATACAGTGGATGTGGTCACCAACATCCACAGTCATTCTTTGTTGTTAGACTTTTCCCTCTCAACTAGCCCCCAACCAACCCCCAAACCACTTATGGGGTCTTCTGATGCTCATTAAGACAGTAGCATTCCATACTATTGCCTTCCCTTGCCATTTATCTTGAAGTATATGAGCAGGGAACCCAAAGAACCTGGAATTTATTTGTAAAAAATTGTGTATCTATTCTTTTTTTTTAAAGGTTTTATGTATGTATGTATGCATATATGTATGTATGTATTTTAGACAGAGGAAAAGGGAGGGAGAAAGAGAGGGAGAGAAATATCAGTGCATGGTTGCCTGTCACACAGTCTTATTGGGGACCTGGCCCACAACCCAGGCATATGCCCTGACTGGGAATTGAGCTGGTGACCCTCTGGTTCACAGGTCAGCACTCAATCCACTGAGCCTCATCAGCCAGGGATAAAAATAATGTATCTATTCTTACATATTTAAACTTCAGTTACCTTCAAAGTACTCTCCAGTTTATGCAATATACTGATTAAGACACTTTTCTACTACTTAAATCAGTTTTGAACTCGTTGATTTTGATGCCTTTTAGTGCTTCTGCTGTTTTCTGTTTCACCTCTTCCATATCAGCAAAATGTTTCCTTTTGAGGACTTTTTTCACATGAGGAAATGAAAAGAAGTTGCTTGAGGAGAGATCAGGTGAATAGGGAGGGTGGGTCATGAGGGTCTTGCCGTTTTTGGCCAAAAACTGCTGAACACTCAGTGTGGTATGGGCGGGTGTGTTCATAAATCACCCATCAGGAAATGGGCAAATGCATTGTCTTAAAAAATAAAATTCACTGAAGCCAAATGCAGCCTCTCACAATAATGCCAGCTGGTATACTGATAGAGATGGATTCCTAGAGCTCAGCTAGCAGGTGAAGCCTGTACTACAAGGGGACTCCCCTCCAGAAGATAATTTCATTTTTTGGGGGTCTCCCTTGTATGTACAACTCAGTAGCAGCAGGAATAAGGTGAGCTTTGACTCCCGTCCCACATGCTTTACCACTCTGATCCCTGTTTTCACATATTGTCTGTTGCCATTTTGAAAGCCAAGGTATAGATGCAAGACAGATATTCTCTTTAGTATAAATAAAAAATATTCTGTAGGGAAGTAAATCAAAAAAAGGCAAGAAAGATTTTATCTTCTTGGAACATATAAAGGCCCACTTTTGCAGGCCCCAGACAGAGAAAGACTTGAGGAAACAGTGGTTGCAGAATTATCTACAGTGCTTTTACAAAATACTAGGTCTGAGCCTGGTCTAGACAAATTAGAATTTCTAAAAATAAGGAGGAAGTATGTAATTTTAAAAATGTTTTCTAGGTGATTCTAATGAGTAGCTATAGTTGCACATCACTGGGGTAGGAGTTTTGTGATCATTTGTCACGGTCCTTTTGAAAGGAGTCAGGCAATAAATACATTTGGGGGAATAAAACGGCTCAGGGTTGAAATGTTTGCTGTTGCAAGAAAGGCTACATAAAGGCAAGCTGGCTGCACACCAGAGCATTGTCAGCCCATTTATGAAACCATTCATTCTGATGTTTATGGCAGTAACAAGTCCTGAGATGGTGCAGTTTAATAAAAACATGTTTAATGACTCAAGTCCATCTCTGAGCAAGAGAAACATTCTGATTTGACTTCTCTCTTTGCAAGTTTATCAATTAGAGGAGGAAATTAATATTTTTACCATTTAACAAAATTACTTGCAAGTGGGATCTTATCAGAAAGTGTGAGACCCATATTGTATCAGGGATGTGACACTTCCCACTTCTTTCCCACTCATGGAAGAGCTGACACTTCTGTTCTCAGGAGAAAAAGCATTGAATTTATGTTATTCCAGAAATTCTGAACTCTGCAGCCAACTGGTTCACTTTAAGGACCCAGGTGAGAGACCTATTTGCTGTCAATGTCTGTCTATAAGAGATTTCTCTATGCATAATTTTGCTCTTAAGGATAATGGAATGAGGCCCACTTTAATGAAATGCATAGGGAACACTAATCTACTTTGAAAGGCATGACTAATCCTCTTATTGGTGGCCAAGGAATGTAGTTGGACAGGGACTTTCAAGATAACAGGCATAAGAGGAAGAACATTTTCAGGAAATATCGGCTCTTGGAACAAGAACTGTCTTATATATATCCCTCATGGACAATGACTACCAAGCAACCCAAAGTTAATCAATTATACCCTGCCTAACTTATGGCTGTGTCTTCATTAGAGTGTTAGATATAAGATATAAGCAAATGACACTTCAAAATTATAGATCTATTTATAATTTGGTTCTCATGCTCAATTGTACATTAGTTTGGTCTTCTTTTAATAAACCTTTGTGTATGTACTCCAAACTTCAAGTTAGTTTTGTATATGATATTACGGCTTTGCATTTCAGTCCTGTGGAAAACTTGA
>VMDR010030805.1:0-12247 GCA_007922815.1 Macrotus californicus
CAGTTTTTGAAAATATTTCAGTGATCTGGCTTCTGTTGTTCCCATTGAAAACTTTATTGTGATTGGTATTGTTGTTTCTTTGAAGTGATATGATTTATTTCTCTAGCAATTAAGACTTTTTCTTATCTGTTGTTAAACCCATTTATGAATTTCTAATTTTATCTTTATGGCTTCTAGTATTAGACTTTGTATTTGATCTTTTTAAGCATTTTCTGGTTCTCTGCTAAAATTCCCCATCTTGTCATTTAATTTCTTTGTCTTTTCTGACATTTGAAAGATAAGCAAATCCTCTGAACATACTTTTCTATTGTCTGTTTTCCTTTTCTCTTTTTAATTTTCAATTTTAATTTTTTTCAAATGCCTGATTATTTCTGATTAATTGTGGAGTGCTGTATATGAAACTTTTAGTGATAATTTAAGGCTCTGGATGATAGTATTGTCCTTCAAAGAGGATTTACTTTCTTCTAGTAGGTGTTTGAAGAGGAGTCACCTTTCAGTCAAGTATTAACCCTATTTCAAGTTGAGCTCCAGCCTTTGTAAGGGTTGGTCAATTTCTGTCGTACCCTTACTCATGAAACATAGCCCTTCAGGAGTGCAACTGAATGTCTGGAGTGTTAGTAAAGCTCCTTAGAGCTGGTGAACCCAGAACTCCAATTTTTGTGCCACACTCCAGTCTCATGAGACTGCCAAAATTCTGCTTACCTTCCCAGCCTCTCAGTTGTCACATTAAAATTGCCATTTACTTTGCTAAATATCAGACTCAACTCTCTAGGTTTTCCTTCTCTCTGGGATCTTAGCCCTTCAAAATCTTCTTTTCAAGTACATTTTTCAATCTTTATTTTTCTTTCAGCTTTCTACCTTATCACAGTGATAGGGCTCAACTAATGAAAATTAGTCTACCACAGTCAGAAGTCTTCATTGTATTTTAATGAAGAAATGTTTTTTAAACCTTAAGATTTTATCAAGCTTAACCGAACCACAAACTACAAATCATATTTTGATCGGTCTTAAAGAGCCAAATGTTAATTTTTTCTCTAAACTTTTACCCAGTTTGTTTAAAAACAACCAGTAAAAAGTTAAAGCAATGTCTTTTACTTTATTTTTTCATAACTTTAGCAAATATTGGTTTGATCATTAACATCTGACAAACAATCCTCTAGGAATCATGGATTTAGCAGTACACAGGGAACAAAGGGGTCTAAGTCATTTAGATTTTCTAAATGCCTTAAACTGAAAGCCCCATATGGTTTTAGCAGTGAAATAGCTATTGCAATGGGAAACATGTATTGGAATATATCTTTTCTCTATTGTGTGAGTCAGTTTCAGTTTGGGACCTGCTACCAAAGACCTAGCCACAGAGGCACGTGGTGGGTGACATTAGGGACCAAAGTAGAGAAGCAGATCCCAATGAAATGAAGAGCCATCATTTGATGAGAAAAAAGAAAACAAAACACAAGAAACAGAGAAGGATTTGGTTGACCATGTTAGTAGGCAGCAAAATTATAGCAAAATCGGTTAAGCCCAACTCTGTACTTAGAGTGAACTGAGGATAATCACGATTATAGAGGCTGACTTAGTTGGCTATTACAGGGAGAACTGTGGCTCAAGAAATGGCACCCTGACAGACATATGATAAGACTGGCATGTGGCCCACGTCAAAAGTTAAGCCAAAACTTCATATTTAAAGAAGAGAAATCTGAACCAGAGCAGAAAAGGATTAGTATTTAATATCACCCCATCATAATATTTCTACTTATCATAAATAATTATCAAGTGTTGGGAGTTAACTTTATATTCTTTTATTCCATAAACTATTATTTTATACTCAATGAGATCTTTTTTATTTTTTTTTATTGTTGTTCAAGTACAGTTGTCTCCATTTGCACCCTACCATGCCCTCATGCCGCTTTTGACAAATTTTTACAAATTTCTCAAGTTAAAGAACCACTTTAAGTTATTTAATGTGTCAAGGATTGTTAACATGAAGTCTACAGACCCCTTTAGTAGTAGGTATGCATGAGGAATTTGACACCAAAGTGTGTGTGGACTTGTGACTAAGCATTTTTCTGGGGAGAAGATTTAAGGCCTTATCTGTTTCTTGAAAGAGCCCGGAACCCAAAAATGCGGGAGAACCACCACTATTCCGTCAGCACCCAAGTTCAGGTGCCCAGAGTGAATGAGGTGAGGAGAATAACTCCCTCACAGAGCCCTGCCTTGCCACAGTTCATCTTTACAAGGGCACGCCAAATTTTACCATGGTGTATGGCACAACACGGAATCTTACTTGACTGTTATTTCAATTGTCTCAAGTCATCTCAAACAGCCTGCTGTTGTAGCATTTTTGTTTTGTTTTCATAAACTTGGGTTCTTTTCCTGCCTTATGTCACCAGCTTTATTTTACTGGGAAAAATCAAGCTTGGAAGACTGTTATTATGAAGGAAAACAGACTTATTCCAGTAGAATCAATATCTATAAAAATTATTCTTCCACTAATTTTTAAAACAATAATGAAGTATAGAATAGTTTGATTTTAAAACCTATAGGTTACTCAATGGAAGCATTTAAAGCTCATATATTTTTAAAATTTGACATTTGTTAAATTTTACCACCATTGAGATTTTATCATTATACTGCTATTTATATGTTGATTGTAGTTTTCTAATTCTTTTCCATCAAAAGAAAAAGATTTAACAAATTTAAATAAAATTGGCTAAGAAAATAATCATGAGGTCAAGTTGATGTGCATTATGCTGGTACATAAAGCCACATTAGGAATGTCAGGGTTCAGATTGGAGGTAAATTATCGCTAGTTGATGCTATTATAATATAGCATTAAATTATTTACAAAATCATTGACATGGACAACAGTGTGGTGATTGCTGGGGGAAGGGAGGTATAAGGGGAATAAATGGTAATGGGAAAAATTATAATAAAGATTAAATAAAAATTAGCTATTGGCTAGACATTTTGAGATACTTACAAAAAGAGAAACATGAAATTACCTAATTTACATTTGCTTCTGGTATAGTAATTTCACATGTACAGATATTCCTTTAGGCTACCACATTGCAGTTTAATTAGAATCCTTCATTTTGGACAGTGCTCTTGGAATAACTCAGCTGACCTTGAGTTTCTTAATCATCACTCACTGGTAATGAATGAATCAACAAAAGGGAGTAGTTTTAGTTTCCAAGCCTGAATCTAAATGTGGCATTACTTCCATGTTTAATTGCATTCCATTCAGTTTTTAAAAGACTATTCTGCAAAATAGCTGGGACTAAATAGAGGCAATTTCCAGAAACATTCTTTACATATAGTCAACATGTTCCCGAAAACGAATGGTAGGGCATAGGATGATTTGATTAGTGTTTTTAAAACTGCTTAATCCCTTCTTCTTGTTTTTCAGTTATTTTTTAAAAGGAAAATTACTTGCCTGAATATAAGCAGATGCAGATCTAGAAATATTTGAGATGAAATTATAAAATAGCATTACAATTACACCTGTAATCAAACCTCAGCCCCTTATGTAACCTTTCCAATGATTTGAAGAACTTCCTTTATTACCTGACAAGCTGGCTCATTCTCTACAGTTATTTCGATTTTGTTGGGCTTTCAGCTATGCCTGTAATGTTGCTGAGGAGTAAAATATCTTTCATAACCAGAATCATAAATCTTTCTTATAACCATGAGACTATATCTTTATGGCCATAGATCATTGCAGTTACTGTCAGAAAGTACCATCATACCACATTACAAATTAGAAAACTCAAAGAGTACGTGGCTGACAATACCCATTAGGTGTGAGCCAGGAATAATTTTTCTTTATCACAAACCAACATTTCTAATTACAAATATTTTTAGACACATAGAATTACTTGGATATGTGTTTATCTGAAATAGAACTTTATTTATTTTGATTAATAAAATATTTTAACTTTTTGATGTTTTATTTATTATGAACTCTCCTCCTGCTATTAAGCGTATGTATCAGTAGCAGTGGTTATAGTTTTAAAGCACTTTGCTTCCTTAGAATTCACAGTATCTACTGTACCCTAATTGTGCTGTTCTGATAACAACTGGATGTCATAAAGCCATAGAAGAGAGTTAGCCCCAGCATTTTAATGTCACACCTCTCTCCCTAACGTATATGTGCGTGAGAGCCTTTACATAACCACGAGCTTCAAGTGAGGGCAGTGGAAAGAGAGAGGGAGTCGGGCGAGCTTTTGAGCCCTTCTTTGTCCTTTTGTCCTCAGATACGTTTTCCACCTTCCTGCTTTGCCGTGTATTGCAGAAATACTGACCCTGGGAGATGATGTTAAAGAGGTTGCTATGCCAGGTAGCTTTAGCCAATAGAAGATACTGGAAGGAGATAGGATGCAAGAGAAAGTGGGAAGCCAGGGTCCATCTACTCCTCTCACTGTGCTTTGGCGAGTACCCCAGCAGCAGCTGCTTCGGCCCCATGGCTCCGCTTCCTCTCGGCAGATCCACTGTAGTGCTAGCTTCATCTGGGTGGCCCTTACTCCAGGCTTTGATGCGTCACTTCTTTCCCTTGTCTCATTAGCCCTAGGAGAGGCAGCTGCTCGTCCCCCCAACTGCCTCACCTTTTCCTGCTTGCTCTTCTAGTTCCTGTAACACCTTCATAACTAGGCCATCTCCACTTATTTCCCAAGTTGCTGTCACAAATACCAGGCCCACCTCCTTTTATATGCTCCCTCCTCCAGTATCTTTATTGAATCAAAAGGCATTTGTAATCCTAGCAGAGGGAGAGAGAAGGGAAGGGACACACATTGATATGCATAAGTAGAAGTATTAAGAAAAAGGAGACTAAAACTGATACTTACCAGCATCATACATGCACATATCTACACAAATACATACAAAGATTGATTGAAAAAAAATAGGCACTTAATCTTCTCTGCATAACTGGTCCTTTCTGACCTCTGCTTTCTTTGAAGTCAAAAGCTCAGAGAGCCCTGGCCAGTGTGGCTCAGTGGATCGAATGCCAACCTATGAACTAAAGGGTCGCTGGTTCGATTCCCAGTCAGGGCACATGCTGGGGTTGTCAGCCAGGTCTCCAATAGGGGGTATGTGAGAGGCAACCACACATAGATGTTTCTCTCCCTCTCTTTCTCCACCCCCCCCCAAAGTAAATAAATAAAATCTTAAAACAAAATAAAAGCTCAGAGGGATGGATTCAGGATAGTACTGTATCACTATTTTTTCTGTCTAGGACTCTAGGTCCATGGGTAGAGTTCATTGCCCTGTCTGGCTACCAAAGATGCAGGGAATATACAATATCCATAGTGACTCTGGCCCCAGTTGTAGGAGTTGGTTAATAAAGCCGAGGGCATGCGCTTGGAGAGCCTGAAACTCCCACTGAGAGTTAATTTTGTTTGCCCATTTCCTAATGGTCTTTGCAGTCATTAGGCTTACTGCTGTTTGGCACTTGATGCATTTTCTTTTTACTTTTGGCTTTTGTTATGCAGGGTTTATAGCTGAAAGCTTCTACTTCTTAAAACTACTGAGTGACTTTCTAATGGTCACAGTATGTGGGAACCGGGCACTCTGCAAAGCTAGATAGCACTTGGCACAAATTATACTGGGTAATTTATAACCAATATAACTGCCCTTTCCTGATGAGCAAATTGTGTGTGTGCATATGTGTGTACTAGAGTGAGGGTCAGGTCTGGTGTTTTAAATATGAATTGTCCTAAAATTCATCATCACCATTATGATATGAAATGAACATAATTCTTGCAATTCAAATTAGAAAACCAAGAACATGTTGTAATCTGGGCCACATGTTTCTATCTCTATGGTGACTGTGTTTCCAAAGCCAAGATCTAGGACATGTGTATGGCAAAGCACTTTCTTTAAAAATGTTTTTAACTTTCACTTACATAATCATCCTTATAGGGGCATAAAAATCAAATCATGTTTTATGCACATTTCATAATTTTAAAGAGAATAAATTATTTGTAAATAAGAATTACCCTAGAAAGTCTCCAACATTGACAAATGCTGTCTCCGCACTCCTCCAAGGAATGATTCTATTTGTGGGCCTTGTTTAGTCCTTAGAAGGACTAGGCAAGAATAGAACGGTCACTGGTTCATTGAGAAAACATAAGTCCTTTGCTTATAGCACTGGGATAGTAGGCATTTAAGAATCTAAATTCACATACAATTAAAGCAGGGGTTGGATTTCTGAAAATTCCCCATGTTTTGAACTACAGCAATATGCTCCCAAAAGTTAATTTAAAAAAAAAGAAATCACAACACATAGTCTTTCCCCTGTGGAAGAGATATAAACTAGCCTTTCTCAGAAGCAGATTAAAATCAGTCTAGTAAAAACAAGGCAAATCTCTGCATTTGTTTATTTCTGAGGTTCTATTTATATAGACATATTTATCTGTCCGACAACCGCTGTTTTCAGGAAATAAAGTAGAGGTGAAGGTCCAGTCATCTTCAGCTGCGACTCTAGGTGTGGTGCTATTTTCTTAATTAATAAACCTTTCCTTTTTGACTGCAAACTATTTGCATTTGTTGGGACTTTGGTGTGTTCAGGCAAACACACTTTTTTAATTCAGTAACAACAGTTTAGTGGGAAAAAATTTGGGTTTTGAATTGGCTTGAATCTCTGCTGCATGATCTATGGACTCTCCAATCCACGTCTTTTGTGCATACACGTTGTCCAAGCGGGTAAAGGTTTAAGGAGGCAGTTCCTAGGCAGAACTGCAGTAGAATGAAGGCTGTTGACAGGGGAGTCACTGCCCAGGGTCCCCAAGATGTAACCACCTGTTTGAGAACAGTGTGAGCTTAAATGGGGTATGCCTTGTAAACTCGCCCTAGACCTTCATTGTGCAGGGAAGAGCCTGGGACCCACAATGTGAAACTGGGTATCAAAGGTCTGGAAAGGACAAGAATCGAGAGCAACAAAGAGGTTTAAGGAACAATCTCAAGAATGAAAGGCAGTTCTGCATGGTTCCTTCAAACCCACTTCTGAAACACAGAAAATATACACCAAGAACTTTAACCTTGAAAAGTTGTGGGACTTCTCAAACCTTTGCAGCTTCTCCATGTCTGTGACCTATTAATCTGCTTTTCTGGCAATAAATAAGTGCAAGCCCCTTAAAAGGAAGTCCTGCTTCTTCTTGTTTGTAGAAAAAATAGGAAAGAGAATTTGGGGAGACTACATCTAACTTGGCATCCCAGCTTGGGGGTAAAGAATTATGAAGATCAGAGAGGAGAAAACGATAGTAAATCCTTAAAGTTTGAGGAAAGGTATTAGAGGGGATTTACCGACTGAGGACGTAAGAAAGAGAAGGAGCCCAGGAGTTAAACATCTGGAAGTGGGCGCCTGTGCTCACATAGGGGGCTCATCAGTAACCCCTTAGAGCTCACTCTTCAAGCTTCCTGACTTGACAAATGCAACAATGCCAACACAGGCTATAGGAGAAAGCCTTTTCTATTAGCAATTTGGTTATTAGGTCTTTCTATCTTATTTTCTAAGCCACCTCCCCTGCCCTGTTACAATGCCATTAAGAGCAGAAATGGCCCATTCCTGTCCTTTACAGCTCTGTGTCATCTACACATTCGGTGCCCACACACTTTTCATAAACATAGTAGCAGTACTCATGCTGCCTTCTCAGCGAAATGCCATTCCCAAAAGCAATAAAGAAAAGAATGGCCCCAGCAAACAGAAGAATGGGATGTGGGCAAGATGGATTGGGAGAGCAAGTTCTTGGTACGTTTGTTAAAAAGGAATTTCTCTCTCAGAACTGAAAGTAACCTCCCAAGAGGTGGAGACCCAACCCTGCTCAAATGGGGAATTCCTGCTCAGGGCTCTCATCTGCTGTCAAGGCCCAGGTCTCAGCTCAAAATTCTTTCCTGTTCAAGTACGGCTTTGTCTTCTGTACAGAGTCATTTTCGAGGAGAGAGGTTTTTTTTTCTTTTTTTTTATCCCAACATTTATTATGAAATTTTTCAACTATACAAAAAGGAAATTCTAGAGCGACCACCCATATACTCACCACCTGCATGAGCCTGTGCTTGCTTTGCTGCACATCTGCCCATCTGTGCACCTGTCCGGCCATTTCATCAATGACTTGCAGCTTTATGCACTTGAAAATGCAGACATCAGAACATTTGTCCCTAAATACCTCAGCATGTATATCGTTAGCTAAACTTGAATATTTGTTTACATATTTTAACATAAAGTTTACATATGATAAATATACAAATCTCAAGTGTATGTCCACTGAATTTCTGCGTAATCTGCTGTGTTTTCACAAATGTGTACATCTGCTCAACCGCTACTAAAATGCAGTGTCTTACATTACATTAAATTCTCTCCAGCATTGTCATTCCAGAGCGTCCCCTCATGCCCTTCCTTGTCAACTCCCACCCTCCAATCTCACCTAGATTCATCAATCCTTTTGATTTTGTTCTTAGATGAGCGTATTTTTCATGCTTGCCCAAGAATCATGGAAATAATGGTTCTGGTGATGAACCAAACCATTTGTGGCCACACTTTAGGGACATTTGGCTTCAACACAGGAAAAGTTTTACATTTTTAAATGACTGATTATTGTAGATAAATGAGTAAAAGGAGAATCATTCTACCACACAAATCATCTCCAGCTCCTACTCATTCATATCTGACAGCCTGGATAACAAATAAAGTGCACATTGTCCTTGCTTGATAAGTCAGTGATTTCATTTGTCTCATAAGGGAGGATCAAGTAAGGAGTTCTTCAGTTTCTGAATACGGTCCCCATGTGATTATGGGTGTCAGAGTTCCAAACAGAAGAAAACAGATTTTGATATTACCAAATGAGCTCTTTTTGGCCCAGTTATTAATAATCACTTTTTAATAATATCATGGTACCCTAGAAAAAATATAAATACAAGAACTACATCTTGCCAAATGATTAACGACTCGTGGGTGGAAGGGCCATGAAAGGTGCGTTTCATCTTCCACACTGGGTAGGAAGTGGCTGTTGCATCGTGCTCAGCAAAGGTAGCTTAATGGCTTATGAGAGTGAATCCCACTGGTAACATGTCAACTGGCCCATTGTTTTGAAAATTAAATGGAAAGTTTCTTTACCATAGAATCATCACATCCATGGCATAGTTTTTTCTCTGGTTTGTATTGGTTTTGTTTTCTTGTAACTATAATATCCTTCTTCCTCTTTACCCTAGTGAATCACTGTTTTTCTGGTTTCTCTTTATGAAGTCCTTTCAAATGCACCCCCCATGTTTCCTCTCCTTCACATCATTGCATGTTTTATTTCCGTCATCGAATGTGCTGCCTCCTCATGTGAATTCCCACCCATCCCATTCTCCCCACAGCTCTCCAGTTGCCCCCTTTTACTTATTATGCTTTTTGTTTCTCTCTCCTGCTGCTTAATGGTTTTTCCTGCTGATAAGCTGTGCTCAAAACCCTGAGAGGCCTGCAGCACGTGCCAAAGAGTTCACTGGGCTCATTGCACGTTGAGTGTTCCAGAACAGATGGAAGTAGGACTCCAGGCATGCACAGCAGCTCTCGTGACTGTAAATCTTCTAACATTTCATCAGGTTGTTGGTTAATGAACCTGCATGTTTCCCACTTTTATTTCCTTTTTTTTTATGTTGGAGTTTGATATTTTGGGAAAGTTTTTGAGGGGGACTTACTTTCAGTGCTATCTTTTGGAAACAGAAGTAAACCCAATGTTTATTCATTTTACACATCAGAATCAAGTATTTTGTTATGACTAACACTGGGAGGGTGGTATAATAACAATTACTGATATTTGTAGAGCACAATCCTTTATAAATGCACTCTTGTGCATTGTCCCATTTGAGTCTAACAGCATGACCCTAGCTGCTATTTTCATGATTTTCACTTTAAGTCCAAATGTGTGCAGGAATTCCAGTGAAGGAGTGTCTCAGAACAACTATACTTAGTCAGTCAGTACAGAAGCTAAAGAGAAGAATGTGTCATTTAATACGGCTAATGCAGAATTTCCCTTGCTCCTTCCCTGCTGGGTTTTCCTCCTCTGAATCAGCAATTAGAATACAAAGCGCTCTCTGAGGCCGGTATCTTTCTTAAACACCGTGCAGTGGTCAGGAAGTTGCTACTACTATAATTCATCAGACACCTGTACGTTTGTGCTGGGGCATTAGCCACGTCAATGGCCATCATGAATATACAGGCATTCCACTTCTGACCTCTAAGATGTACTGCTAGAAAAATTGTATGTAGATCAAATTACTGCACATGAAATCATATTGTAAAACACACCAGGGTAATTTGCTATTTAATAAAATCCTGAAGTTTATCTTTGGGTAAAGAATTCTTTCAGATGCAGACAATCCATCTTTTATTTGTAAATTTAGGACTTTAGGCATGGGTTTGTGTGAAATAAAGAACACATCAATTTTAACGACTTAAGTAGATGGTAGTCTGAGACACACTTTCTTGAACCACCCAGGAGATCCCAGCAACTGTTCAGTTAAACAAAGGGACTAATTAGTCTCTCTGGAACAGCACAACTCTGCCGTTATTCTTAATAGGAGTTGATATGAGCATAGGAGGTCCCTTCCCCTCTCCCACAGTGGTTTTACCTTTCCCAGTAATTGTTTCCTCAGAGTAAACTACAGCTTTATAGTTGTGAGAATCACAAGGAATTTTTTCCCAGCAAACCACATGAGCATCATATACCCTTGAACTAAGCATACAAGGGTACACAAGCACTTTCCCTGCATTTCCTGAAATGAGGTTCAAAATGATACCTCTAGTCTCTGAATGCTCCTTAGGCAGGCTTTGCATTTCCGAATTTAGGACCTTGGAATTAACTCTAAATTCACATTTTCAGTTCATGGACAAACAACTACCATGCCCTTGGATTATTTACTTCCTCTCTGTTTTCATCAACTTAGGTCATATTTCACTTTCATTAAAGAATTTGCTATCTACATAATAGATAATCACCATCCTTACTGAGAAAGATATTTCTAAAATGCTCACTGTACTGGGAAAGTGTAGGGTATGGCCAAATCGTGTTGCAGAGGCTGTCCCATCTTCAGTGTAGGTGAATGTCTTTCCCCAAGAGCCAACTTCAAGAATTTTAGAGCTACTGTTCTTGATTATTCATAGTTGCATACAGAAACAATTGAGGATGGAGTGAGTTTGTCTCAGCTTCCAGGATTCCTGGGAGTCGTGCTCTCTGGAAAAACAAATAAAGACCTGAGTGTCCAGATATTAGGAGATTTTGTTGGCAACATTGAGCTGTATCCCAAGCCAGGAGAGGTAAATATTGCCTAAGTTCAAGCCCCAGAGACACTTCCATGAAGATTATATAAATTCCCAACTTGCAGTAACTTCACAAGTTTGCTTCCATTTTTACCCCCCTCAAACACAATATGGAAACAGATATGGAAATTATACTTAGAAAAATTAATGAACTTGATTTTTACCTTTTTTCCCAAGACATCTTTTATCCTACCTTATTCTGTGGCCTCCACCCATCCTTTGGTTTGTAGCTAGATCATGGTCAAAATCCTTTGCTCCCTAAGCCACACCTCTAAAATCCTAAATTCTAGATTTGATCAAAATGCATAGGAAAAGACAGACATTCTTCACCTTTCCTAAGGATACCTTTACTTGGGAGGGATGGGGTCTGTAACTGGGCTAGAGACTTGGGACGTGTTTGTTCTGGTAGAAAGGCTGTAACTCAGTTCGTTGAGAGGGAAAAGGAAAAAAATTTCCTGCGTCATGCACATGACATCTGAGGATAATGTCAGCTTCTTGGCAGCAAGTTGGAGGTGGGGAGCATGCAAAGCTTAAAGACCTTCTGGCCCACCTGAGTTTATTGCTTAAATTTATTTAATATTCATCTCCCCTGTGTGTAATATTAATCTCCAAATTATATCTCCACAATTTTCAATATAGAAACATGAAGGTTGCCACAATGTTATGTGAGGAGGATAGAGTGATTTTGTGTTTTTACACTTCTCTGTTTTTTTAATTTTCAACAAGTAGGCAGCGTGTGCTACCTGTATATTTCTTCCTTTTTTGAACTGTTGTTCTATTGCAGTTGTCCCAGTTTTCCCCCATTGCTCTCCCCTGCCCTACCCACCCCCTGCTCCCACAGTCAGCCCCCACCCTGTTATCCATGTCTGTGGGTCATTCGTACATCTTCTTTAAGTAGACTGTTCCCTTCTTCCCTCCCTTATCCCCCGCCATGCTCCCCTCTGGTTCCTGACA
>VMDR010030806.1:0-12245 GCA_007922815.1 Macrotus californicus
AAAAATAGGAACAGTAAAATGACAACAAACTCACAGCTATTAACAACTGAACCTAAAACAAAAACAAAACAAACAAAGAAAACAACTAGAACAGGAACAGAATCACAGAAATGGAGATCACATGAAGGGTTATCTCAGGGGAGTGGGTAGGGTGAGAGGGGGAAAAAGTACAGGGAATAAGAAGCATAAATGGTAGGTAGAAGATAGACAGGGGGAGGTTAAGAATAGTATAGGTAATGTAGAAGCCAAAGAACTCATATATATGACCCATGGACATGAACTAAAGAGGGAGTGTGGCGTGGGGGGAGGGGGAGTGGTGAGTAGGGCGGAAGGGAGCAGGGGTTTGAGGGGACAACTCTAATAGCATAATCAATAAAATATACTTAAAAAAATCAGAAATGGGATAATGGGGGACATCTGTAATAGTATCAACAATAAAAAATCAGAAATAAAATTAAAAAAAAAACAAAAAAACAAAAGTAGTTTTCTTCCATTACCACATATTTGACATCCAATTTGCCCTCCCCCCACCCTGCTTCCCTTTTAGTAACCACCATTCTGTTGTCTGTATCTATATCTGTGAGTTTTTGTTTTAATTTGTTTGTTCCTTTGTTACTTTTTTGTTTCATTTTTCATCATCAGCTCACCTCCTTCTCATAGGCAGAGCCAATGTTGGCAATGAGATGCTCAGAGGACATGGAATAAACACATCCTGTGTGTGGCTACAAATTTACAGGAGGGCTAAGGAGAGCACAGGACACAAGACATACCTCTGTGACTGCTTCACTTTGCCCCCATCAGGCTCCCACCTGCACAGAGAAGGAGGCATCCACTCAGGCAGATGGACCTTAACCAGCCCAACCTTGCAGCCCCCTGGCAGTGTCATGAGTACTGCTGAGTCCTGTCCCTTGAGAGAAAGAGAGAGGAATGTGTTTCACAACAGCATGGATGGAATTGAACAGTATTATGCTAAGTGAAATAAGCCAGACAATGAAAGACAAATACCCTATTATCTCACCCATAACAGGAACCTAATGAACAACAACAAAAAATAAGCAAATAGAACCAGAGGCATGGAAACAAGGAACAGTCTGACATCGTCCAGAGGGGAGGAGGAGGGGGATAAGGGAGAAAAGAAGGGAAAGTGTCTAGTTAAGAACAAGTATAATGACCCATGAACATGGACAACAGGGTGGGGATTGACTGTGGGAGTGGGGGTGGGTGAGGCAGGGGAGAGCAACAGAGAAAATTGGGACAACTGTAATAGAACAAAAAAATAAAGTCTATAAAACTATTTATTTGTGTTTGTAAATTTCTAACCCATCTTGCATCATGAAAGAAATTAAATTTTGAAGGCTTTTTCATTAGCAGGGAGTTTAGATATACCCAGGATGAAAAGAAACTGAAAATTATTTGCCCTCTGCAGTCAGTAGGGCACTGCTGTTTGTGTGAAAGGGTCTGTCAACGAGCGTATCTTTGTGATATAGTCTTTCCTATAACTCAGCAGGGGAACTCCTCGGTTATCTGCTTGCTGATCAGCCCAGCACCAAGGAATAAAGAGTCACACAGAGTAACTATGCTATTCACTCAGCTTTTATTGAATGCAGGCTCACTTAAAGTAGAACATCAACATACATTAATATCTTACTCACACTCTAACAATCTAAGGGAGATGTCATACACACACAGAGCAATCAGTGGGGGATAATGAACCCCAGTCTCAGAGTCTCAGGCTGCAGGTCCAGGAGACAGCACAGTGGGCAAGGGAGTTGTCAGCGTCTTGCAAAGAAGGATCTCCAGAGCCAGATGGGCAGGAGGCAGACAAAGTCCTCAGTCCAGCAGGGCAGAGCCTCTGGAGGCCTATACCAAGGTAGATCAGCGTGGCATGAGCTGCTCCCTGGTGTGTGGAGCTCGGCTGTCTCAGCAGTGGTCTGGAGCCTCCCTCAGTTATACCTCAAAAGTGGCATATTCCACCCTTCTTGGTGTTTTTGATAAATGTCTTGGCATACCTGATGGCAAGTTTGGAATTTGCCCAGGGGCCTATGGGTGGTCCCACTCTGCAGACATGGCTGTTATGACCATGTGTGCAGATATCTTGTGTGTGTCTCCTTGACAGATGTGCCTGCTCTGACTTAGATAGTATCCCTCTTGAACCAAAGTGTCATGGCTGACTGACAACCATCTTGGTTGACATGAGTGACTCCACTTTGTTTTATATACTTTATGCTGTCTTGATTGGACCAATGCCGTTTTATTAGTCCTGCTCTCCACAGGTTCTGAGTTCTGATTCTTCTAAATAGTTCCGGCCTGATTTAGGTGATGTTGCCCATTGGGGTCACTTCTCCAGAGAGATTAATAAACAAACCCCCAAAACTGTTGCATTTAGCCAGGAATAAGCCCACCACACAGAAACCTGTAAACATGGTGATGCCTCTTTCAAATTGGCAGGAAAAAGAAAAGAAAGAAATCAAACAGATGCCTGTTTATATTTAATTTTTTAAAAGAGTATTTTCAATAATTTGCTTTAAACAAAACCTAATACCAGGGTTTTGTGGCAATCTGGGCTCAGTACTCCATTTGTGGTGAAATGCCACAAGCTCCATCTGCATTTGTGTGCTTCTTTTTTATCTATGGGCCTTCCTTTCCTACTTCATGCCCACCTTTCCTTTTCTTCTCTTGATTATATAGTTTTCCTGCTTACTACTCTCCCAGTTGAACAAAGTTTAAATACAACATTAAATATCCTAGTGTCCTGCTTGATGGGAGTGACAATTAAAATATGGGATGCCTCAAGAATTAAGATTTCTTTAGAGTCTCCAAGTCCTAGAACCACTGTAGGTTCCACACTGGTGCCTTCAAAAGGAAAGAGAAAACCAAAACATATTTATTAAAAGGGTATATTGATCTATTTTATTTGATTAGAATAGAAATAGGCATATACCACAGGAGCATTTATATTCAAAAAGAACATTACATAGAATTTTGGTATTCTATTATAATTTGATTTTGATATCTACCAGAATAAACACATTGTTGTAAACATAATGCAAATAAGTAAATGTATTTCTTTGTGTGTACTTAAATTTTTTTAAATATTTTATTTATTTATTTTTAGACAGAGGGGAAAGGAGGGAGAGAAACATCAATGTCTGGTTGCTTTATGTGTGCCCCTTACTGGGGATCTGGCCCTCAACCCAGGCATGTGCCCTGACTGGGAATCAAACCAGCAATCCTTTGGTTCACAGGCTGGCACTCAATCTACTGAGCCATGCCAGCCAAGGTTACTTTATACTTTTTATTTGCTTTGACATATTTTGATTTTTCACCATTTCTTTTGAGAAGGGAGGAGAGAAGAAATTTATAGGTAATAATAATTTATTACTACCTCTTTTCTTCCCTAGAAAATCACAATTTCTCACATCACACTGGAATTTTCATCATCAACTGGGCAGGCAGAATTACTGCATTTAAACCCCATTATTATAGAACAATGACTAATAACACACACACTCAGAACACACAGCCATACATGCTCACACACCTACACTCATATACCCACACATGCACACACTTGTACACACTCATACACAAAAAGTCATATGTATACTCTCACACACACTTACACTTTACCTTTGCTTATGAGGGTGTGTCCAAGTGGCCACCAGCGAATAAAGAAATTCACTCTTGGTTTAGTTATAGTGAGAGCCATACATCACATCAAATTATGCCAAGGAGACTCAGGACTGTGTCTCCTTGATTTGATGTGATGTAATTTCGCTGTGGGAAGGCTGGATCATGACATCTTAAAGTTGGCCTGCTAAGTGCTCAAGTTAGCAGACAACCTGGGCCAGCCAGTTCCTGACTACACCCCAGGGCTGGGCTGAGGGTGGTGCCCAAGAGAGATGTCACTCAGGTGTCTGAGGCTCAGGAACTGAGACCAGAGGAGAGTTTAGTGGCCTTTTGATGACAGGTTTAGCTTCCAGTGCCAGAAGGCAGTGGAATGGAAGTTTGGGATGGTATTGATGTCCCACACAGCCCCCATGAGTCCCCAGAGGGTCATGAGGCTGGGCTTATATTTAGTTAGTGGTAATGATCTCGTTAGGGGTGTGAAAGGACCACCATCAAGACATTCAGCCCTGCCAGCAGGCCTCCCCACCCTGCTCTGCCTCTCCTGTGTGGCCTTACATGAGATGTGAACTGTGATTAACAGACTTCCAGTGCTTTATAATTTGCAAAACAGCATTAAAAAAGGAAGTTGAGGACAATGGCATTGGGACACTGGACAGGAGGTGGTTGCCAACAGAGTCAGAATAATCCCTTGAACAGAGCCTTAACACAACTGGCTGGGCACAATGTCACAGCTGGCTGCTGGCAGGGTGCCAGCCAGACAGCACCTCTTGTCTGTCCAGGTGGTCAGGCTGAGCTGGCCTTTTAACTTTGTTAAGTTTTTTAAAAAGGGAAGAAAGAGAGAGAGAAATTGAACAAAAGCCTCCTGTTTCTTCAGTAGGAGAGAAAGTAAGAGGAGGCCATTGAGCAGGAGAAAGAAAGAGATTAAGCAGCAAAGAAAGTGACAAGCTGATCATAGAAAACCCTTTCAATAGTGGTAATCCTTGCTGTACAAGGACAAATATGAACACTTTTGTTCTTGAATTTAGATTAACTTGGTGTCAGGGGGGAAACAAAATGAAATTTGGTCTGGCTAGGCCTCCTGTAAAGCTTGGGAAGGCAAGTTGACAGTGGATTGATGAGGCCCCAGGAAAATGGCCCCTTTAAGAAATATTTACAAAAAACAGCTGTGGTGTCTATTAAAAGATGACAATGGCTGAAGGTTGAACAGGCAAATTATTAAATGTGTGAGATGTGAGGGTGTTTGCTCTGTCATTCTTCTTCTTACCGTTTCATACACTGGAAGGTCACCCTGGCCTTGTGGACACTGTTTAACATTCAAAAATCATAAAAGTTTGGTATTTTTAATATCCATCGCATGCAGAAAATCTGATTTTTATCAGTGTGTATTCAAACTTCCATGTATTGGGGCCATTATTCACAGTTCTCAGAGCAATAGGAAGTTGGTTTTATGGGAATATCATAACAAGGAGACTTGTTTCATTCAAAGAAACTTAATGACTTATTAAGACCCAAGGAAAGGATGAGATAAATCAAGAATTGTCTGAGTGGGATGTATTTTCAGTTTCTTATAAACTCTGTGTCTGAACCTGCTGGAAGAGTCTAGCTTTCAGCTTAGATGATTCTAATTTATCTCCTATCTACTGCTTAGAGTAAATAACCTTGACATCCCCTTCCAAGTAGTTCATCTCATTGTTAAACTTATTTCACCCTTCAAAAGAGTCAATAATGCTGCTTCCAATCCAAACAACACACTCTGTTTCCTCTGGCAAATGTCTTTATCACTTTAAAAATAGAGCACCAGCTCGTACAGTGGACTCTGCATAGAACTCCACATGAGAGTTTGCAAACTGGGTACTTGGTTTCATACAGAACCTGCTTGCAGTGACAATCAGGAGAGGAAAGGGAACATGCTCCCTTGGGGGAAATAACCAACACCACGAGGTTTTCAGTGAGGAACTGTCTGTGGGGATGACCAGTTGTAACCAAGAATTATTGCTTGTGATTTAGGTGCAGAGGCAACATATCTATAAAAGAGTGGTGCTGGGCAGTCAGGACTGGGACCCGAGCAGGGCTGGTGATGCAAGTGCCAGAAGAGGTGGTGGGAAGTTGGCAGAGGGCTCCATGGGTGTTATCAAGCAGTGACACAGTGACATTTCATGAATGTTTTACTTTGGGGGCCACATGTCATCCAGTCAAAATGACTGACAGCCTTATTATGTGATTTACTTAGCTGCTGGGGATTTGTCCTGACAGTGTGCTTGATGTGTCCCTCTTCAGAAATGGCAGTCTGCAGAGAAGACAGCCTGGGTGTCTCTGCCCTGGTGCAGGCTGGGGCCGGTACACCTCCTGCTCCTTCTTAGAGTCACCATGTTGGCCTCAGAAACAACCAGCTAAGGGTTTCACTGGAGAGTCTCTTCTTGATTTAAACAGCAAAACAGAATGTGCAAGCACTCCAATTTTTGGTAGTAGTTTTTTCCAAGAAGGACTCTGTTTTAGTCAGCCGTGGATGCTGTGACAGAATATCACAGACTGGCTTAAACAATAGAAACATAATTTCTCATAGTTCTAAAGGCTAGAGGTCCAAAATGAAGATATCAGTAGGGTTAGTTTCTGGTGAGGCCTCTCTTCTTGTTTTGTAGACAGCCACCTTTTTGGTGTGCTTTCATGTGGCATTTTCTCTCTCCTTTTTAAAAGTATATTTTATTGATTATGCTATTACAGTTGTCCCATTCCTTCTTTCTCCCCTTTCTCCCCATCCCTCTACTCTGCACCTTCCACCAACACTCACCCCACCCTTAGTTCATGTCCATGGGTCATACATATATAAGTTCTTTGGCTTCTCCATTTCCTATACTATTCTTAAACTCTACCCTGTCTATTTTGTACCTACAAATTATGCTTCTTATTCCCTGTGTCTTTCCCCCCATTCTCCCCTTTCCCCCTCCCCACTGATAATCTGCCATATGATCTCCATTTCTGTGATTCTGTTCCTGTTCTGCTTGTTTCCTTAGTTTTTGTTTTTGTTTTTTAGGTTCAGTTGTTGATAGTTGTGGATTTGTTGTCATTTTACTGATCATAGTTTGGATCTTCTCCATTTTCTTAGATAAGTTCATTTCATATTTCATATAATAAGGGCTTGGTGATAATGAATTCCTTTAACTTGACCTTATCTGGAAAGCACTTTATCTGCCCTTTACTTCTAAATGATAGCTTTGCTGGATAGACTAATCTTGGATGTAGGTCCTTACTTTCATGACTTCGAATATTTTTTCCATCCCCTTCTTGCCTGCAAGGTTTTTTTGAGAAATCAGCTGATAGTCTTATGGAAACTCCTTGGTAGGTAACTGTCTCCTTTTCTCTTGCTGATTTTAAGATTCTCTCATCTTTAATCTTGGGTAACTTTATTATGATGTGCCTTGGTGTGTGCTTCCTTGGGTCCAATTTATTTGGGACTCTCTGAGCTTCTTGGACTTCCTGGAAGTCTATTTCCTTTATCAGATTGGGGAAGTTCTCCTTCATTATTTTTTCAAATAAGTTTTCAATTTGTTGCTCTTCCTCTTCTCCTTCTGGTACCCCTGTGTTTCAGATGTTGGAACATTTCAAATTGTCCCAGAGGTTCCTAAGCCTCTCCTTATTTTTTTAAATTCTGTTTCTTCATTCAGTTCTGGTTGAATATTTCTTTCTTCCTTCTGCTCCAAACTGATTTGAGTCCCAGTTTCCTTCCCTTCACTGTGGATTTCCAATACATTTTCCTTTATTTCACTTTGCATAGCCTCTACTTTTTCCTCTATTTTGCGTCTGTATTCAGCCATTTTTGTGAGCATCCTGCTTACCAGTGTTTTGAACTCTGCATCTGATAGGTTGGCTATCTCTTTATCACTTAGTTCTTTTTCTGGAGTTTTGATCTGTTCTTTCATTTGTGCCATATTTCTTTGTCTGTTATGTAGTAAGGAGTGGAGGCTTAGGTGTTCACCAGGGCAGGCAACCCATGTTGCTGTGTTGTGGTGCTGTATGTGGGGGAGGTTTCCAAGAGGGAACAATGCCACTTGTTTGCTTCTTGGCTGGCTTTCAGTCACTTCCTCGACTACGCACAAGGAAATTGGGCCCTCTGGTGCTGATTCCAAGGTAGATTGGTTTGTGTATGTTCTAGGACCCCCATGGGTCTTTCCAATGAACTCTCCTGTGAGGCTGAGAGTCTCTCCAGCTGTTGAAACTCCCACAGAATTTTGCAGCCAGAGGTTTTGAGGCTTTAGCTTCCTGTGCTGGAACCCTGGGTTGTGTTGTCTGTCTGGCTTCCCAGTTCCTCCCGGCTTATCTGCATGCGAATGTGGGGCCGCCCAAACTGCCAGCTGCCGCCTTGCTCAGCCTGGTCTGTTGCTTTGCTGCATGTCCTGTCCACCCTGGCTGCCTATCTCTGCCCTCCTACCAGTCTAGATGAATGCTTCTTATGTAATTCCTTGGTTGTCAGACTTCCATACAGTTTGATTTTTTGGCAGTTCTGTTTGTTTTTTTGTTTTTAAATTTATTGTTGTCCTTGTTTCGGTTGTGTGAGGAAGCAAAGCATATCTACCTATGCCTCCATCTTGGCTATAAGTCTCTTATGGCTTTTTCTCTATGGGCCCATGGAGAGAGAGACAGAGGTCTTTGGTATCCCTTTCTCTTTTTTAAGGATATAAGTACTACTAAATAAGGACTCCACCCTTATGACTTCATTTAATCCTAATCACCTTTTTTAAGGCTCTATCTCTAAAATAATCACATTTAAGATTAGGCTTTCAGTAGATTAATTTGGGTGGGAGGACACAACTCAGTCCATAACAGACCATTTTCTGGAAAGGTTTGAGCCAGGCATACCCTGGTGATTCTGGAAGAATTAAAGGTAGTTTCATCTTCAACCAAAATAATCACCTCATTGATTTCTTCCTCACCTAATCAAAATTGGATTTATATAGGTTTTCAAATTGTGAGGGGTCTTCCTGAATGAATTGCTAAAAATAGAAGTTTCTTTAAAGCATTTGGAATTCTATATGAAACAGTAATGATGGGCACATATTGTTATACATTTGTTAAAACCCATAGAATGTACAACACAGAGTGAAACTTACTGTAAAGTCTGGACTTTAGTTAATAATAATGTATTGATATGTGATCATCAATTATAACAAATATACCACATTAATGATAATAATAAAAGGAACTGTAGAAAGGGAGAGGCTATTGGGAACTGTACATTTTTATCAAACTTGCTAAAGTTTTATAAACATCCTATAAATCTTTTTGTAAAAATTCTCTTAAAAAACAAAGTCTATGGCCCTGGCTGGTGTAGTTCAGTGGATTGAGCATGGACCTGAAAACCAAAGGGTCGCTGGTTTGATTCCAAGTCTGGGCACATGCCCAGATTTCAGGCCAGGTCCCCAGTTGAGGGAGCATGAAAGGCAACCACACACTGATGGTTCTTTCTCTCTCTTTTTTCTCTCCCTTCCCCTCTCTCTAAAAATAAATAAATAAAATCTTTAAAAAAAAGTCTACTGGAGATCCAAGGTGATGGCAGAGTAAGTGGAAGCTGCACTTGCCTCCCAGAATCAAATTGGAATTACAACTAAAACATAAAAAAATCAACCTGAATAACCAACCAAAGACTAGGTGAACAGAAGTCTTATTACCAAGGAGAAGCCACAATAAGACTGGAAGGAAGAGCAGAGAATGGAAAAGGTCTGGCTTCAAAAGTTCACCCTGAGGAGTATGGGGACTCAACATCACACTGTGCTCCCTAGCTTGGAGCACCTATATAATAACTAGCTGTGAAAGTCAATTGAGATTCTGTCCACTAGGAAGAGACTAAAGTCTGCTAAAGATGCAAGCACCCTCTTAAAGGGCCAACACACAAAATATCATTTGCAACTACTCACCCTGGGTTCTCATGCAAGAAGGGCAGAGCAGACTAGAGTCTTATGAGGAAAGACTGGGGTTTGTGACTCTGGAGAGAAAACTGAAGGGGCAGCCACCGGGATTCCTGTGCTAGGCCCGTCTCCCATATAGCAGATGTCATCTTTCTTGGGTTTAACACTCCTTTTCTTATGGCAACAGCCTGGGGGCATGCAATAGCCTCACCATCTGGACTCCCTGTCATCCCACCCTATGGATCTCACACCATATTGAGGAGTCAGCTGCCTGGGCAGGGGTGTAGAGGTGTGGGAGATTCATGGGGTGATAATGACTGAGTTGTATGACTCTGGGGTGGCAGCCACTCCTCCCTGCTTCTCCCAAGCCTGACTGGTGCTTCCTCTCATGGGAGATCCACTAGCGTCACACTTCTGACTCCTGGTGGCCCCGCCCTACTGAGCTCAAGCTCTGGCAGAATCTGGGACAGACTGAGTTTAGTGGCTCCATGATGGGGGCCATTTTTCCCTTGCACAACCAACTGGTGCAAAGCCCTCCATTCATATGGTCAAATCTCAGCCTGTGTGAGCCTGATAAACTCTGGTGGCCTCATCCTGATGATTTCCTGAGACTCTACCACAAAGGTTTGTGGGCACCTGGCAGGTGGCAGTCAGACTTGGTATACACTGGGACTTTTGCTGGTTGGCATAAGATTTAACACTGACACTGGGATTGAATCTGTATCAATCTGGTGATCACCACTTGCTCCTACCTGGTGACTCTCTGAGAACCTTCCTGATGGAACTTGAGTACTGCCAGAGGCTCTTTCAGTGACTGGGAAACAGGCAGCTGGCAGGTGGAGGCAGGTGGAGGAAGATTTTGGGGTGTCTTGGGTCTTTTGATAAGATGTCCTCAAATTTGGTGTTGGTGGAAGCCAGCCTTGGTGCACAGCTTGGTCCTTTCCATGCACACCCAGGTACAACAGAGACAGCCACAAACTGTGAATTGGTTGGTAGCTCCATACAGGTTGCAAGGGCTAGTCACAGGCAGTGTCTGACATTGACCTGCACCACAGTCCCTCCCAAGAGGCCCCAGAACCAATTAAGCCAAGTGGCCATCTTCAGACAACATCAGAGCAGGATCCAATTAGCTTCACAAGAGGCATATCCAAAAAGAGATCTCGACAGGCACCGGGCCTTGCTTAGAGGAATTCTACTTAGTATGGTCAACACTTACACAGCAGCTGATACTGTGACTGAGGTCGATCCTCACAGTTAGCCAGCCTGAGGGTCAAACCCTTGCACAAATGGGCCAGTAGCTATCAAGACTCAATTACAACAGGAGGGCTCATATAATATACACAAGGGACATTCCTGGAGCACCCAGCTCAGATGACCAAAGAGACTGTACCACTCAATCCCAATAGGATACCTACTACATAAGATCACCTACCAAGATGGGAGGCATAACACATAAAACCAAACCCAAAGAGGCAGCCAAAATGAGGGAATAAACATGCCCCGAATGAATAAACAGGAGAAATCTCTAGAAAAGAGCTAAATGCAATGGAGGTAAGTAATTTACCAGACACAGAGTTCAAAAAAATGGTTATAAGGATGCTCAAGGAACTTATGAGAACTACAAGGAACATAGTAAGAACTACAATAGCATGAAAAAGGTAGAAACCGTAAAAAAGAGCCAATCATAAATAAAGAATACAATATCTAAAGTGAAGAATACTCTAGAATAGGCTGTCTACAAGAGAACCACCTCACAGTGAAAGGTAAGCAAAGATTAAAAGTGAAGGAATGAAAAAAATATATTTCATGAAAATGGAAATTTAAAAAAAGCTGGGGGTAGCAATATTTATATCTGACAAAATAGACTTTAAAACAATGGCTATAGTAAGGGAAAAGAATAACACTACATAATGATAAAGGGATCAATTCAACAAAAGAATATAACCTTTATAAATATTTATGCATCCAACAAAGGAGCACCTAAATACATAAAGCAAATATTGATGAACAAAGAGGGAGAGATTGACAGTATTTCAGCCATTGTAGGGGATGTCAACATCCCATTGACATCAGTTAATAGGTCTTCTAGACATAAAATCAACATGGAAAGAGTGGCCCTGAGTGACACACTAGACTAGATGAATTTCATTGATATCTTCATAGCATTTCACCTCAAAGCAGTAGAATATACATTTTTTCAAGTGCACATGGAACATTTTTTAAGATAGACCACATGTTAGGATGCAAAACAAGTCTCAATAAATTTGAGAATACTGAAATTATATCAAGCATCTTCCCTGACTACAATGGTGTGAAACTAGAAATCAATCACATACACACACACAAAAACAGAAAAACACACACAGTCATGGAGGTTAAATAGCATGTTATTAAACAATGAATGGATCAAAAACAAGATCAAGGAAGAAATCAAAAGATACCTTGAAACTAATGAAAATGAGAACAAAACAATCCAAAATCTGCAGGACACAACAAAAGCAGTCCTAAGAGTGAAATTCATAATATCACAGGCCTACCTTAACAAATAAGAAAAATCTGAAATAAACAATCTAACTTTATACTTAAAGAAACTTGATAAGGGGAAGAGTCACCAAGGAACATGTATAAAGGACCCATGGACAAAGCCAAAGGGGGTAGGATTAAGGGTGAGAGGTGGGGGTGGGTGGGACAGGGGAGAGTGGTGGGAGGAAAATG
>VMDR010030807.1:0-12246 GCA_007922815.1 Macrotus californicus
AAAAAAATCCATATTTATTTAAAAATACTAATGAATAAGGAAATTCATTTATTTTCTGTATATTGGAGGATACCTTTCATAAATTTTCCTGTATGATTCAAAATATCTTTGCCCTATAAATGTGTTGTTAAAAAATATTTTAGTGACATTTCTTTTACATGAGTCCATGGATTTCTTTTTGGAAAAAGAAGAAAATGTCTTTATATTCCTGAAATAAAACTGTAAAATCAAAAATCTTATTATTTTATATTCAACTGCTTTGTACTGCTAAAGTAACTACATTAGCCCCAAATGGAGTCACTCATGCTAAACCCCAGGTCAACAAACCAACTTACCTAAATTTCTATGCTCTGCTCTCGCAGAAAAGAAGGAATTGTATCAATCATTCAACACTGTCCTGATCTGGCTCCAAGACTTTCCTCTGCACTACATAAGCGAAGTAATAACCCTGCTTCAACTAATCAGCAAATGTGTAATATAACTCCCTAGTTCCTCCTCATTTTATGTTTTATTTTTTTATTTTTCTTTTCAAATTTTCATTTATTGATTCTAAAGAGAGAAGGGCATGGGAAGAGAGAGAGAGAGAGGAAGGGAGAGGGAGAGAGAGAGAGAGAGACATTGAGCTGTTGTTCCACCCATCGTGCATTCATTGGTTGATTCCCTGGGTTCCCTGACCGGGGATTGAACTCCAGCCTCTGCACTTCAGACCAACCATCTGACCAACTGAGCTCCAACTCCCTATTTCTGCTCACTTTAGTCTAAGAAACCCTCTCACCTTGTACAATTCTTTGAAATTCTACTATTTTATATACTAGATGTGTCCTGATTCATGAAGTACTAAATAAAAGCCAATTAGATCAGTAAATTGTCTACAAAAATTTTCCCCTTCACACTACAGTAACTCAGCTCATTTCTGTAGAAACAGAGAACAAAAGTACATTTGTTAAACTTTTTAAAAAATCACCAAAATATTCAGAGATAGTTTCTATTTCTAATTATCAAGATTAATGGTGCATTGTACTTAAAAGTATATTTAACTACTAAAACCAAGATGGTTTAAATTGACAAAAGCTAGCCGAGAGGAAATTACCTCATGAAGATGTTATGGAAGTTATATGAACTTTCTAGACCTTAAAAAAAGTATAACAAGAAAACTTTGGTTGACTTATTTATAAAATGTTTTCTGTTTATTTATTTATTTTTAGTGAGAGGGGTAGAGAGAGGGAAATTGAGAAAGAAAAATCAATGTGTGGATGCCTCTCACACACCCACCATGAGGAATCTAGCCCCCAACCCAGGCATGTGCCCTGACTGGGAATCAAACTAGCAACCCTTTGGTTTGCAGGCCAGTGCTCAATCTAGTGAGCCACACTAGCCAAGGATGTTTCCTATTTCATTTGTAAATAGTTTATGCGATTAAGGAAAGATTCTGAAAAAATATTTTGTTATTTTTCAATTTATAAAAATAACAAATTCATTTTCTCAAAGGTGTGAAAGCCAGAGATAAATAAAAAATAAAAATAAAATTTATTTTATTCCAGCCTCTCGGAAATGATCACTTTTACTGTTTTAGGCAAGAATATTAAAAATGTAGCATTCAGAATGTTAGTGTCCTTTCCTTTACCCATGGTAGATACCAATAATTAATCATGGTATTCTATCCTGGTGATAGTAGTATTTGCCTCACAGTTCTTCTGAAGACAGTACTGTGCATTTATGTGCATTTCCCTTATTTGTAATATAATACTACACAACATATTTGCTGTTTTTATTTCTTACTTAAGAAGTCAAGAAAATTATTCCCAGTTCATGAAGAAGCTTTTTTTTTTCCAATATCACATTAAAGAGCAGCTTAGTATTCAATTGTGTGTGTTCTGCCTCTTACTGTGGAAGGCTTCCCAGAAATTCTACGTTATAAGTAACTCTAGAATGAACACCCTGGTGTCCTATGAAATAGGTGTGCATATGAAATTCATTTGCATTAAAATACTTCTGATACATATTGTTAAATTATTGTTAGAAGGCTTTCTGAGATTTTTTTTGTTTGTTTCAAATACTCAGTCTGTGAGGAATGACTGGATCTCACATATTTAGTCCATGAAATGTTCTCCAATCCTTTTTTAAAGTTTCCCTGAGGCAGGAAACCCAGTACCTTTGTTTTGCCAACAGTTAAGGCTCTTGTATAATTAAAATTGCCAGAGGTACCCACCCGGAAAAGAAAAAGAAGTATTTGGTGGCAAGAACTTCCTTTCTAGCTAGAGGAGTCAAAAATAAGTTTTACAGAGGAGACTGGGACATTCCAGTAAAAGAATTTATAAATAGGAATCCTAGAATTCCACACCTGTGCATACTAATAAATGTTAACAACATTCACTCAACTTTGTAAAGAGTGAAAGGTAGACGGAGTTTAAGGAACCATGCTTGAAAACATTGTTGTTACCTTTTATGTTTAGCCAGGTAACCACTGACAGCTTCAATTACCCAGCTACTATTATGCAAATGAAACTGAAGCCAGAAGTTGTGCACCTGTGCTTGCCTCTGGATTTAATATTTCTAATGAGTTCTTAAATCCTGTTCTACAGACAAGCACGGGAGATTGCTCAACTCAGATTACAGTAGAGCAGGTGAAAAGCTTTTCAAACGGAGACAATGCTTTCAAGGAATTCAGTAAGGCATAGTATCCATAAGGTTTAGATACAGTCAGATGGGAAATAGACACAACAAAAGTATACTAAATGATGAAGATGTTTGTTAGCATTGAGACGCTTTGCCCAGTGACATTAAAGTAATGAGAAGAAAAAGGTAAGGAACAGTATTCAGCTATCCACAGGTTCCTCCTGGTGGGAGGTCCTTTGTGCTCTCTGGGCAGCCACCCTCAGCAGCTACATCACATCTGTGGTCTCTCTAGCTCTGTGGAGTTTCTTCCTGCTTTAGAAATCATGTTCAACTTAAAGTTAATTTGCAAAAATGTTCATTTCAGATAACATATAGATCTCTGAGTATCCGTGGAAACAGTAACAGCAACAATGATAACAGCTAACCTGTAATTGATTGGCTCTTACCATGTGCCAGGCGTAGGCTACAGGATTTCAGGGGATTTACACAATTTACCTATATTATGTCATTTAAGCCTCACAACAAACTTAATGAGAAAACAACAATTAATGTTCTTTTGCAAATGAGAAAACAGAGCTTAGCCGGCCCAAGGCCTCATAGTGATTAAGGGACAGAGCATGAGACACTCCTAACTTGATTTAACACTACGGAGAAGTGAGCAAGATAAACTATGTCTCTCCCATCCTACACGCCGGCATATTGCAAAGAAATGAACAAAAAAGTCAAGGAGTTGATATGAACTAATTACTACTATTTAATACCACGTTCCCTTCTGACAAATCTCCTCCCAACACTTAACAGTGAAGTGTCTGGAAACGCATTGTATTCTTCCTTATGCTCATTTCATTTCTCTTATTTAAAACACAGAAGTATTAAATGGTGACAAGATATTCTCAAAATAGCCAAATATCCAAGATATTAAATACTCAATTGAGATTTTAAAATGGCTCAAGCCTAAGTAGGAAGAAGAGGAAAAGGTGATAGGTTGAAATATCATATCTTTGCCTCTTAAAAAACCATTCAGCAAATTCATGCACCATACTTGCTCTTCCATCATAATGGTCAGAACTGGGCCACATCTAGTTGCAGGGAGGCTGAGAAAGAGAGAATTTTTAGTTGAGCTCATTGACACCTTGACTCAAATCAGAGATCTATTTTTAATGAAGAAGAGAATGAATATTCAATAAGTCACTATCAGTTGCTTCTCGCATACTACAATAGTCTCTGTTTCTTCTCTGCAGATGTTGAAAGATAAAAAAGGACTATAATTTATAGTATTATAATTAAAGTTGTAATTCTAAATTAAAAAATCATATCAGTGAAGGTTGTTCCTGGTATCCTGAAGTGACAGATGAAAACAAATCTTTAAATCCCATCACAAGCTAAAATATTAAAAACTAGAAAAATTAACAAGTACTTGGTATGATACTTTAAGAACATTTAAAAATATACTTTAAATATTAAAAAGAAATGTGTATACTAAAGTATAAAGGTAAAAATTTTAAATAATTCATGATTTCTTTATTTCACTCACATTTTTGATCCAATACATCCGAAAATTTTTTGAAATCTACTTTCGACAAATGTCTAAAATGTGGCAACGGCTTTCTAATTAGGCCCTCTTCAGTCACAGTCCAAAAGCCAGCCTCAGCTTTTGCCTAGATTATAAAACTGGTCTTTTCAATGGTCTCCCCACTTCCTCTTTTGTCTCTCAGCACAGCAGTCACAGCCATATTTGTAAAGGGTAAAGCATTTTTTGCCACTGCTTTAAACCATTCAAAAGATTCCAATCTTTTTCAGAACAAACCTCCAGGTTCATATATCTATTTTTTGAAACTTTAAAACTTTTTAATCAACAATGTACACTTATTGTCTCTTAATTGGATCTACAAAGTTCTCAGGTTTGCTTTTCTGATAAAATAAGTAAATCTTGGTATGGACGTAGAGTGTTTGTAATTTGTATTTTTAAAACACTGAACATGAAGTAAGACATCAATAAAGGAAGGTCATCACGTAACTGACACCTCCTCAGAATCCGCATCAGAAACAGCGATGAAAAATACCTAAGCATTTAGCAAAAGGGTAAATTTCTGGCCACTATTCTTTTACCTAGAAAAAGCTTATCTTTTTGACTGGATAAAACAAACACTGAAAAAAACTTTTTTAATTGGGAGAGGGAAGGAAAAACATCCTCTAATTTAACTGTAGTCCACTAATGAACCTTTCCCCAGATGAAGAGATGACTCAGCTCTTAAATGCTGACACACAACAGAGATTTTGCTCCTCCAATATGATCTAAGACTGAACAGAAGTGAACTACTCACAGATGCTGAGAAGCCAGAGCCATCTAGATAATGCTACACTCCTGCATTAATGTCTTTTAATGCCATGCATGCATTATTGGCCACCTTTCAAATCTTGACTAGTAGACTGTTTTTAATTGTCACTTTTAGTGAGTGAAGATACAGAAGGAAGGGTTTTGCTGTGTTTTCAAAGTCAACAACATACACCAAGAGCACACTTGACAACAGAGAAGTGACACTCTTCTATACATAGGAAAAAGCTATAAAACAAGGATTTCTTTTATATCTAGACGCATGAGGAAAATACCATTAGTATTATCTTCTACTTAAGCTTATTAGCTTCTTCTACAAAGGTCCTGGTGAGATTATAAAACAATCTTTTAAAAGATGATTGACAAAACCTGGCCAGTACATCTACACAATCTTTTAAGTACACATACATGTGAAGTACCAGGTTCATATATTAACATATGAGGCATGATCTGCACCATCATCCACCCCTTCAGCGCGGATCTTGGATCGCATTTCCGGTCAGCTCTCACCTGCCCACTCTGCCACTCCTTGGAGCACGTGTCCCCACGGACTCTCTGCACAAGCCCACATTGGGCTGGGAGCACTCTCTCTCCCAAATGTGTTTCGTTTTCCTCTTCACTTTCCTCTCATCTCTTCTGAATTATCATCCTGTAGATGAGGCTTGGCCTGGTGACACTATGGAAAATGACGGCACAGCCCTCTTCTCTAGCATTCATTCCACCTCTTCTGCTTTCCTCTTCATGGCCTAATCATCATGTCAAAAACAATACATTGTCTCCTTGCCTGCTGATTGCCTCTTTCCTCTGGAGTCACCTCCATGAAAGCTTGGATTTCACTTTGTGCAAACTAGAGATGCTTGTGCCTGGAACACAGGAGATAGTCACTAATAGGAGATAGTCACTAAATATTTCTTGGATGGTTTGATGGATATCATCATTTAAATAAAAAGATAAAAAAATGGATAGCTCAGAGAATAGGAAAAAAACCTGGATTGTGGCTTAATTAAATGCCTTTCTTTTTTGCCTAAGATTTCTACAATTGATATTCTCCAGAAAGTATAATCTTGGTAGCAGAGCACCCATATGATATATTTTAAAGGTCCTTAAAATCACTTCAGTTGACTATTACAGAAAGTATTTGTATTTTATAATTAAAATACATACAATTTCTGAAAGAAATCTCCAATATTAATATGATATATTTTGCTACTCTTTGCATTTCAAATTTTGAAACACTATGATCATAGTTTCAGATATATTTTCAAATATTTCTGTGATGTCATTGCAATCACATTCCAGAGCAGACATCTAGGAGTTCAAATCCCTTGTGTCCTTCAGGTAAATATTTTCACCACACTGGTGACTGTGTGATCTGTTTTTCTAACTCACGTGCATTTTAAAAATTAGTTTTTATAGTCTGTAAGAAAAAATATTTCAACTTAGTGATTTATACAATTTCTTCCTTTAGGTCACATTTATTTTTCCTTCACTGTCTTCAACTACTGTTTTCAAAACAAGAGAGAACTATATTTTAGCAATGATTGAATCTCATTAGTGAGATTCAAACAATTCAGTCTGCTCTAAATGAGTGAAACTATCAGCACAGGTTGAGAGGGAATAAACAATCCAATACACATACAGTACTGTTTTGAATATTCATACTGTGCCAGTTATTGTTTAGAAAATAAGGACATAGCTTGTCATATATGATGCAGTATGCTCCACATATTCTAAAAATGAACCAGAGAAAGCTTCTCGAACTATTTACATGACTAAATTGAGACCTCAGGTCTGTCACACTTATTCCTAGGCAAGAATTGGAAGAGAGCCTATGAGGCAGAGGAGACAGTACAGGCAAAGAACTGCACAAAAAAGAATATGGTGCAGGTCAAGGTGCAAGTGACTGACTGGGACTTGAAGAATTAAGGAACAGAGACTACGCTGCTGCCAAGTCCCAAAGGGCCTAGAAGGCACTAAAATATGTCAGTGAGTTTTAGGAAGATTGCTTTTGTTATAGGTGGAATGTAGGTTGAAATGGAGACATTCTGAAGGAAAGTAAAGAAGGTTATAATAATTACCTAGTCATGACAGTTCCATGGCCTGAAATAATATAGTTGGTGAATAGAAGTGAATGGATTTGGGATCAATAATATAGTGAAAGTGCCCTGGCTGGTGTGGCTCAGTGGATTGAGCGCTGGCTTGCAAACCAAAGGGTTACTAGTTTCGATTCTTAGGGCACATATCTGGGTTGCAGGCCAGGTCCCCAGTAGGGGGCGTGAAAGAGGCAACCACACATTGATGTTTCCCTCTCTTTCTTCTTCTCTTCCCTCCTCTCTAAAAACAAAATAAATAAAATCTTTAAAAATATATAGTGAAAGTAGTAGGACTTAGGAATAGTTTGGGTAAGATCAGAAAGAGAGAAAATGGTAAGAACAAGGAAGAGAAATTGGCTTCTTCCTCGGGATACAGGGCAGATGTTAATGACATTCACTGATATACCAGAGGAAGAGAATAGGGATCTGAAGAGAATAAGATGAGGTTAGTTGAGGATATGTTGACTTTGAGGTTACATTCAAGGCCAAAACCAAGAAAGAATCCTTGTCTCTTCTCCTCCAGTCCATGAGAAAATCCCATTGGCTCAAACTTCATAATAAACCCAGAATCTGAACTAACCACTTCTCACGATATCCTCTGCTCTGATCCTAGTCCAAGCTACTCCCATCGCTCTCCGGGTTTATTGCAACAGTCTCCTAAGTAGCCTCCTTGATTTCTCCCTTGTCCCTTTACAACAGATTTTTTAATGTAGCAGCCAGATGATCCTGTTAAACTTAATTCAGATTGTGTCATTACTTGGCTCAAAACCCTCCAAGACCTCCTACGACACACACACAATAAAATCCAGGGCTTAGCATTACCTCCAAGGTCTTACTTTCCTTCCAGACTCTCTCTTCAGATCTATGACTGTGTCTCCCTCACCATCCTCCTTGCCATTCCTCAGACAACACAAACGTGCTCCCATCTCCATGCTCTACAAGTGTTCCTCTTTCTACCTGGAACATTCTGCTGCCAGATATCAGCATAGCTCTCTCCCGTACTGAGTCAGCTTATTAGGGAGGTTGGTCTTCCTGGATGAACCTAACTAAAACATCACCCTGCCTTCTTCTACCTGTTTAGTCATCCTTATTTTCCTTCATAATACTTATCACTACCTGAAATTATGTTATGCATTTAATTACATTTGATTGCTTGTACCCCTATCCATGGAATGGAAAAATGAAAAAAAAAAAAAGATCTGAGATACCACTTCACACTGATGAGAATAGCCATCATAAACCAATCAACAGACGAGTGTTGGAGAGGGTGCGGAGAAAAGGGGACCCTAGTGCACTGTTGGTGGGAATGCAGACTGGTGCAGCCACTGTGGAAAACAGTATGGAATTTTCTCAGACAACTAAAAATAGAACTGCCTTTTGACCCCACAATACCACTGCTGGGATTATACCCCAAGAACTCCGAAACACCAATTCAAAAGAATCTATGTACCCCAATGTTCATAGCAGCACAATTTACAATAGCCAAGTGCTGGAAGCAACCTAAGTGCCCACCAGTAAATGAGTGGATAAAAAAAATTGGTACATTTACACAAGGAATACTACACAGCAGAAAGAAAGAAGGAGCTCCTATCCTTCATGGCAGCATAGATGGAACTGGAGAGCATTATGCTAAATGAAATAAGCCAGGTGGTGAAAGACAAATACCATATGATCTCACCGATAAGTGGAACCTAATCAACAAAACAAACAAGCAAGCAAAATATAACCAGAGATATTGAAATAAAGAACAAACTCACAGTAATCAGAGAGGAGGGGGGAGAGGGGTAATGGGGGAAAATAGGGGAAGTGCTATCAAGGAACATGTATAAAGGACACATGGACAAAGCCAAAGGGGGTGGGAGGTGGGGATGGGAGGGATGGGGGCCATAGTGGGTGAAAATGGAGAAAACTGTACTTAACAATAAAAAAAAGAAAAAATAATAATGTTTTGATCACTATTCCTAAATAGAAAAGTTTCTGATACACAGGAGGTGATCAATCAATATTTTTTAATCAATTTGAGAGGAACTATCCAATAGGCAGTTGGAGATATGGGTATGAAAAATCCTAGTCAACTCAAAATATCAAGTTGGTGGTCCTTGGTTACAACAATTAAGGCCATGAGAGCAAATGTTTCCTAAGGAGGAACTCCAACATTTAAGTGCCAGGCAATCACAGGAGAAAGGGGCTAAGACATAAAATTCTTTCATATCTCTATGCTGGGGTACACTTTTCTCTTACAGGTTTTGTCCTCATATTTCTTTTATTATTCTAGAAATCTCTACATGAGTATCGCACAAGTGCCCCTGCTGGATGGCTCCTCTCTTGCTCACACCCCTGCAGTTAAGAAATCTCATCAAGCCCTAACTGGGGTAGCTAGGTTGGTGAGCAGGTCCTCCTGATGTGCCAGGGTTTCAGGTTTGGTCTCCAGGAGGGGCACATGCAGGTGTTGACCTGTGAATGTGTGAATGGGTGGAGCAAGAGAGTGATATCTCCCTCTCTCCCTTCTCTCTCTCTCTCTCCCTCTCAAACCAATAAATTTTTTTAAAAAAAGAAATTTCATCAAATCTAGGACCTAAATTACCTCTTGATTCTATCTCCTTTTCTCAGCCACCTTCTACCCCTATACTCATGCATTCACTCATTCAACAAACTTTCAACAGCTATCTATGTCATGCCAAATACCACAGTCAGAGCTGGCAATGCCAAGATTAATCAACAAACACACAGTTTAGCGCAAACTACAGAAATGCAAATAATTATAATATAATATGGTGCATGTGATATTAAAAAGAAACAAGAAAGGTTGTAAATTCCCATTTTTGGAAATAGGAGTTGGTAGTGATTTATAAACTGGAAAATAACAAGAACATCAACACAATATGGGGACATGTGACATTTCAGAGGAGAAAAAAGAGCATCTTCAAAGACAGGGAGTGAGAGACATGGAATATCTTGTGTTTCTGGAAGTAGAAATAACTGGGCATGGCTCTAGTGTATGGTGTAAGAGATCAGAGTGGCAGGAATAGCACAATTTAATATTTATCAGCAGAAAACAAGAGGGATTTATTTTCAAGAAGAATAGTTGGTTGAATTATCTGAGAATCAGATTTGAGCTTCAGAGATTTATATGTAGGAGGCTCATTGGTGAGTGTTTTCATAACTCCTGTAAAGCAATGAGCAAAGCAGGTCTGCGTAAAAGGAAAAGCTTAACTCCTATGGGTACAACAATGGTCTTACACTGCTGACATAGCTCTGCAGAGTTGTCTATTTTGAGGCAAGGAGGTCAGACAAGTGTATCTTGACACATACTGGTTACTAGATGTGGGCTGCTCCTGAGGTCTGGGTCATATGGCTGGGAGGTGTTTACCTTGAGCCAGGCAGCTTCCTTCTGCAAGGGCAATTCCAGGAATGGCATAAGCATGTTGTAGGTAAAGATCCATCAAACAGAATTAGATCACAACTATTGAAGAGGGGGTCCATTGGACTCAAAGAGGGCTAGAAGAATTCTAAGGGTTTGAATTAAATGCGAAGATGGAAGGGCTTCCAGTAAGATGGAAACTATCGAGTAACTTCTGATCTGGCCTCTCCCATTAACTTATGAGAAAGTAGCACACAAGTAGAATAGGCAACTGCACTGCAAACCAAGAATATTTTATTTATTTTTAAAATTTTGTTGTTGTTCTATTATAGTTGTCCTAGTCTTTCCCCCATTGCTTCCCCCTGCCCTGCCCATCTCCCCACAATCAATCCCCACCCTGTTTCTGTGTCCATTGGTCATGTATACATGTTTCTTGACTAGACCCTTCTTCTTAATCAGTAATCTACCAATCCCCAAGAAATCAAAATGTATATGGGCTCTGAATCAGGAAACAGGGCTAAATGGGAAGAAGTTAGGAGTGATGCTCACTTACCACCACTTACAAGCTTAATGCAGAGATTACACGGTTTATCAACCAGGAAAATAGCAGTCATTCTCTTCTTCATGGTCTAGGTTGGTGGCTAAGCCCACTGACTGCCCTTCATCAATCAATTGTTTTCTTTGTGCAACAACATCATAGGGTATCCCTTCTTTTCAATCATACACAATTTTGGCAAAGCAATCATAAGAAGCCACAAATACCTAACAAATTCCGAAACATGAGTCACACCAGGCAAGGATAAAGGCATAAATGGAAGCACAGAGGTGAGAATGGCCATGCTGCTTTAGTGAAATGGAGAGCAGACCAGCAATGCTGGGTCAGTGGGGACTAGTATTCTTTGGTAAAAGGTGGGGAAGGGTCTGATTATAGAGGGACCTCTACTTTCTCTGATTCTGGCTTTGCACACTGTCCTCTTAACAACAGAACTTCATTAAGGGCTTTGGTAAAAGGTAGATGAATGGTGAAAGTGGTATTTCAGGGTGACTGGGAAGGCCCTGTGTCCTTCTTTGGTTTCTTCACTGCCAACACTGACATACACAAACATGGAGAAGAAACGGTGCAGTAAACAGAAAAAGATGACCAATTATTTTATATTACCTTCTTATCTCTTTCTATCCAAATTGTCATGAAAACTACTGCCAGTATGAATAAGATAACATCTTTTACAGAAACAAACGTTACTGTTCAGATTAAAAATTCTTGCAAGTGGGTCCCCAGCAATCATGACATGGCACTGATGAGCACATTTCTGAAAGACAATGATGAATTTATATAAAGAGAAAATAATAATTGCTAATTTTTCCTGAATATGTGTAGTGAAAACTAGGCATTCTATTAAGCACTTGTGTGCATTATCTCATTTTATCTTCAAAATAGTAGATGGGTGGGTACTGGATGGAGAAAATGTAGCTTGAAAAACTTAAGTAACTGCCCCAAGGTCACATAGTTGGCATCTGGTTCTTATAAACTATACCTTAGAAAGACATGGAAAAAGACTAAAATATACTTTTGACCTAATTAATTGTAAAATCTTAAAATCCGTATTAGATGTGTCTTTATTTCAGAACTAGATATCAGGCTCTTAGAATGCGTACAGTGTTAGACTGGGAACCTAAAAGGATAGAAGACGATGAAGAGCTAAGGGAATCCATTCTGCTACGCCTACATGTTAGTTTTTTTATGTTTACTGGTTAGTTTTGAGTAGAATCACAGTGTATGCCTTACAAACTATAGAATAACCATATTTACTGAAATAACACAAGACCAAAAATTCCAGTTC
>VMDR010030808.1:0-12244 GCA_007922815.1 Macrotus californicus
ACACAAGACAACTAACTTTGGGCACTTGGCATCATATTGTTCCCTTCTGTTGAGTTACAGTCATAATACTACAGCTAAAAAAGTGTCTTGCTCACATGCTGCTTTTAAATCATATTTCTCCTATCTTATACTTTGTTACTGCTGTTTCAAAATGAAGTACAGAATTTTACATTTATCTCTGGAAATTTTTATCCACTAGACTTGATCTATATTTCTAGCCTGTTAGGATCTTTTTTTATTTTATCAAGCAGTATTTACTTTTAGTCCTACCAGCTTTATATCGCCTGCTAATTTGATCATCAGTGTACCATCTATGTAATTAAAATATTGAATAGCATTAATCAACTATGACCATAAGCAACAATGTTGCCATGAAGACTATGTCAGTGTATCCTAAGACTTGTCTAAATATAAATCCCCTGTGGCTATAGTTCTTCTCTGGTAACTTACCAACTAGAAAGTCAAGTTTAGTATATAATGGCTTGTTGTTAATGACCTCAAATTTACATGCACAATATAATGGCTTTTGTATAGAAATAATTTGGCAGTAGTTCAGAAGGTAGAGATTAGAAGAAGAGTATAGAATTGGTGAATTTCACTCTCAGAAACAAAAGCAGTTAGAAGTCAGATTGGTTTTCTACTTAATGTCTTAGCAAGAAACTCAGTAATTAGAATCTGAATATATGATTCCAAGAACCTTACAAGACTTCAGTCTTAAATTTTTGTGTTCTTATTTTGTTATTCCCAGAAGGCCTACCTGGGGGACTACTGAAATAAGAAAGCCCTGTATACTTCAAAGATAGCAACAAGGAAGCTAGGGAGACCTAAGAGAAAAGAAAAAAATAGATTATGGCTGGGTGGAGGTGGGCAAAGGGGAAAAAAATGAGCATCTGTAATAGTGTAAGCCATAAAATTAAAAAAATACGGGTTGTGGCAGTACCACAGAGAAAAGAAAACACGCAAAGTGCTTGAGGCCTATGGCAAGGAAGTAAAATGAATCAAAAGGCCCTATTTTCTTTCTCATAGAAATTTTTTCTTTTTTTCTTATTTCTTATAAATTTTAAAATACTCTGTTCTAGAATGTTGCCTGGGATTGAAAAGTGTCTAGCACATTTAACTGTAGTTTGTTCAGTTTTACCCACTTGTCTTTTTTGGAAATTAAAATTACACCTACTTTTAGAGAGGATTTTGGCCTGTTACTTTATGGTAATTTATATTAGCAATAATAATTCAGAAGTTTCATTTGCAGAATGTATGAATAGCTGACATTTAATTTATCCAGGAGATGAATTCATTAAAAGCACCTAAAATTTTGAAATTCAGTGTCGTCTTTAGTACTGAAATGCTAAACTAATGGGGATCCTTCTTGACCAGAGATGTGAAGCATTAATATAATATCAACCTGTTTTGTAATTTAATACAGCTAGTACAGGTAGTGTGTAAATATATGTGTGTATGTATATGTGTATATATATTTGTAATCACAGTATTTTACCTTGATGAAACATAAATGTGGACTCTGAAATGATACATTAATTTATCCTCAGAATCTTTTCAATGTATTAGATATGGTAAAAGATTCTTATCCTTCATCTCTCCCTTTAAACACTGTTTTTTTTTTATTGTTGTTCTATTACAGTTGGTCCAATTCTCCCCAGCCCTTTGCTGTCCCAGGGCCCCGTCACCCCGCACACACAGTCAATCCCCACCCTGTTGTCCATGTCCATGGATCACTTATATTTGTTCTTTAACTAGACCCTTCCCCTTCTTTCCTCCCTTATCCACCCTCCTGCCACCACTCTGGTACATGTCAGTTTATTCCTTGTTTCCATGTCTCTGGTTCTGTTTTTCTCATTTGTTTGTTTTGTTCATTAGGTTCCTGTTATAAGTGAGATCATATGGTGTTTGTCCTTCATCAATGGGCTTATTCACTTAGTCTTAGCATAATGGTCTCCAGTTCCATCCATGCTGTCGTGAAGGGTAGGAGTTCCTTTCTTTCTGCTGCGTAGTATTCCATTGTGTAAATGCACCAGAGTTTTTTGATCCATTATTTCCTGATGAGCTGTTTCCAGCACTTGGCTATTGTAAATAACACTGTTACAAATATTGGGGTGCATAGGTTCTTTTGATTAGGTGTTTCAGGATTCTTAGGGTATATTCCCAGCAGTGGAATCACTGAGTCAAAAGGCAGTTACATTTTTAGTTTTTTGAGGAAATTCCATACTGTTTTCCACAGTGGCTGCACCAGTCTGCATTCCCACCAACAGTGCACTAGGGTTCCCTTTTCTCCTCATCCTCACCAGCACTTGTTTGCTGATATGTTAATGATGGCCAATCTGACCAGTGTGAGGTGATACCTCACTGTGGTTTTAATTTTCATCTCTCTGATGGCTAGTGATGTTCATCATCGTTTCATATGCCTATGGGCCCTCCGCAAGCCCTCCTTGGAGAAATGTCTGCCCAGGTCCTTTGCCCATTTTTAAATTGGATTGTTTGTCTTCCTGGAATGGACTAATGTGAGTTCTTTATATATTTTGGAGATCAGACTCTTGTCTGAGGAATCGTTGGCAAATATGTTTTCCCATACGGTTGGTTCCCTTTTCATTTTGTTTATTTTTTTTTAGCCGTGAAGAAGTGTTTAATATGATGTCGTGCCATTTGTTTATTCTTTCCTTTACTTCCCCTTGCTCTAGAGAATGTATTGGTGAAAATATTGCTGCGTGGGATATCTGAAATTTTACTGCCTATGTTTTTCTCTTGGACTTTCATTGTGTTGCACCTTATGTTTAATGCTTTTATCCATTTTGAGTTTATTCTGGTGTAAGTTCGTAGTCTAGTTTCATTTTTTTTGCATGTACCAGTCCAGATCTCCCAGCACTATTTGTTGAAGAGGCTGTTTTTAGTATTTTATGCTTCTGCCCCCCTTGCAAATATTAATTGGCCATAGAGACATAGGTTTTATTTCTGGGCTCTCTATCCTGTTCCATTGATCTGTGTGTCTGTTCTTATGCCAGTACCAGGCTGTTTTGATTACAGTGGCCTTGTAGTATAGTTTAATATCAGGTATTTTGATCCCTCCTACTTTGTTCTTTCTCAAGATTGCTGTGGCTATTTGGGTTGATTTTTGGTTCCATATAATTTTCCAAAATATTTGTTTTAAATCTGTGACATATGTCATTAGTATATTAATAGGGATTGCATTGAATCTGTAGATTGCTTTGGGTAGTAAGGACATTTTAATGATGTTGATTCTTCCAATCCATGAATACAGTATATGCTTCCATTTATATCTTCCTTCTTTCTTCAGTGTTCTGTAGTTTTCCCAGTACAGGTCTTTTACCTCTTTGATTAAGTTTATTCCTTGGTACTTTATTTTTCTTGTTGCTATAGTAAATAGGATTTTTTTCCTAGTTTCTGTTTCTGGTCCTTCATTGTTGGTGTACAAAAATGCCTTTGATTTCTGAATATCGACTTGTATCCCGCTAGTTTGCCAGATTCACTTATTAGTTTGAGTAGATTTTTGGTGTAGCCTGTAGGGTTTTCTATGTACACTATCATATTGTCTGTAAATAATGACAGTTTTACTTCCTCCTTTCCAATTTTGGATGCCTTTTATTTCTTTTTCTTGTCTGATTACTAGGCTGGAACTTCAATACTATGTTGAATAGAAGTGGTGAAAGCAGACATCCTTGTCCTTGCTTGTTCCTGATCTTAGTAGGAAAGCTTTTAGTTTTTGCCCATTGAGTATGATATTGGCTGTAGGTTTCTCATATCTGGCCTCCATCATGTGGAGGAATGCTCCCTCTATTCCCACTTTGCTGAGTGTTTTTATCATAAATGGGTGCTGTACTTTATCAAATGCTTTTCAACATCTATTGATATGTTCATGTGATTTTTGTCTATCATTTTGTTTATGTGGGTATTACATTTTATGATTTGCAAATATTATACCATCCTTGGCATCCCCGAGATGAATCCCACTTGATCATGGTATGTGATCATTTTTATGTATCGCTGAATCCAGTTTGCCAATATGTTGTTGAGGATTTTAGCATCTATGTTCATCAGTGATAATAGCCTTGTAGTTTTCTTTCTTTATTTATGTCTTTACCTGGTTTTGGAATTAGGTAATACTAGCCTCATAAAAAAGAGCTTGGGAATCTTCCCTCATCTTGTATTTTTTTGAAATAGTTTGAGAAGAGTAGGAGTTAGGCTCTTCCCTAAATGTTCATAAAATATACCTGGGAAGCTGTCTAATCTGGGATTTTTCTGTGCCAGGAGTTTTTTGATTCCTGCTTCAACTTCACTAGCTGTTATCAGTCTATACAGGATTTCTGCTTCTCTTGATTCAGTTCTGGAAGGTTATATATTTCTAGAAATTTGTCCCTTCTGCCCAGGTTATCAGATTTCTTGGCATATAGTTGTTTATAGTAACTTCTTACAAACCATTGTATTTCTGTGGTATTGGTTGTAATTTTTCCTCTTTCATCTGATTTTATTTATTTGGGTTCTCTCCCTTTTTTCCTTGATCAGTCTGGTTAAAGGCTTGTAGATTTTGTTTATCTTTTCAAAGAACCAGCTCCTGGATTTATTGATCCTTTGAATTGTTCTTTTAGACTCTTTGCCATTTAATTCGGCTCTGATCTTGATTATTTCCTTCCTTCTACTCACTCTGGGATTTGTTTGTTGTTGTTCCTCCAGTTCTTGTAGATGTACAGTTAGGTTGTTTATTTGAGATGTTTCTGTCTTCTTTAGGTAGGCCTGTATTGCCATGAACTTCCTTCTCAGGACTGCCTTCACTGTGTCCCATAAGTATTGGGCTGTTGTGCATTCATTTTAATTTCTTTCAGAAACTTTCTGGTTTCTTCCGTGATCTCATTGTTAAACCATTCATTGTTTTATAACATGTTGTTCAGTCTCCATGAATTTGACTGTTTTTAAGTTTTTTCCTTGATGTTGCTTTCTAGTTTCAAGCCCTTGTTATCTGAGAAAATGCTTGATATGAATTCAACTTTCTTGAATTTGTTGTGGCTTGTTTTGTGTCCTGTCATGTGGTCTGTCTTTGCAAATGTTCATGTACATTAGAAAAAAATGCGTATTTTGCTTCTTTGAGGTGAAAGTTCTTTATATATATCAATTAAATCCATTTGATCTAGTACATTGTTCAGTGCCACAATATCCTTGTTGATTCTTTGTTTGGAAGACCTATCCATTGTTGACAGTGGGTGTTAAAATCCCCTACTATAAGTGTGTTTCTGTCTGTATCTTTCTTGAAGTCCTCCAAGATTTTCCTTATATATTTGGATGCTCCCATGTTGGGTGCATATATGTTTACAATGTTTATGTCTTCTTGATGTATTCTTCCAATCAGCATTATGAAGTATCCCTCTGTTCTCTCTTTATGTTTTGAAATCTATTTTGTATGATAAAAGTATTGCTACCCCAGCTTCTTTCCCTCTCCATTTGCTTGGAATATTTTTTCCAACCCTTCACTTTCAGTCTGTGTAGGTCTTTCGTTTTGAGGTGGATCTCTTGTAGGCAGCATATATGCAGGTCATGTTTTCTTATCCATTCAGCTACCCTATATCTTTTGATTGAAGCATTTAATGCATTTACATTTAAGGTTAATATTAATAGGTAGTTACTTATTCATTGCCATTTTTCCTCTTTATAACTGTGTTCCTCTCTTTCTCACTCTTTTCCTTCCTCTTCTTAAAGCAGTCCCTTTAGCATATCTTGGAATGCTGGTTTGGTGGAGGTGTATTCTTTTAGCCTTCTTTTGTCTGGGAGACTCCTTGTTTCGCCTTCCATTTTAAATGAGAGCCTTGCTGGTAGTGTAGTCTTGGTTGTAGGCCTTTGCTTTTCATTACTTGTAATATTTCTTGCCATTCCCTTCTGGCGTATAGTGTTGAGTAGTCAGCTGATCCCTTGTATGTTACTAGCTGTTTCTCCCTTGTTGCCTTTAATATTCTCTCTTTGTCTTTCAATTTTGCCATTTTTTATCATGATGTATCTTGGAGTGGGCCTCTTTGGATTTATCTTGATTGGGACCCTCTGTGCTTCCTGGACTTGTGTGACTTTTTCTCCCTTCAAGTTAGGGAAATTTTCTGTCATTACTTTTTCAAACAGGTTTTCTATCCCTTGCTCCTCTTCTCCTGGTATTCCTATGATACAGATATTATTACGTTTCATGTTGTGCGCCAGCTCCTTTAAACCCTCTTCATTTTTTTTGAGTATTTTTTTGTTTTGTTGCTCTGTCTGGGAATTTTTCTGTACCTTGTCATCCAGCTCACTGGTTCAGTCCTTTTATCTAGCCTGCTTTTAATTTCCTCCACTATGTTCTTCAATTCAGAAATTGTATTCTTCATTTCCTCCTGGCTCTTATTGGTAATTTCTATGTCCTTTTTCATGCTGATGTAGTTCACAGTAAGTTCCTTTTGGCTTCCCTGTAGTTCTTTGTAGTCCTCACTGAGCTCACTGAGCTTCCTTATAACCATTTTTTGGAAATCGGTGTCTGATAGTTTGCTTGCCTTTATTTCATTTAACCCTCTTTCTGGGTACTCCTCCTTTCCTTTTGATTGAGGGCTGTTTTCCTGTCTTCCTTTTAGGTATTCTTCTTGTTCGTTTCTGCTCCCTAGGTTGATCTGCTTTGACTATCTGTCATCGTGGTGTGACCTTCCATGGTAGAAGACCTGTGAGACTCAGTGTTGCAGTCTTCTTGATCTCCTGAACTTGATGCTCTTGGGATGCCCTTTATGCCTTTTATGTTGGCTCTCTGGTTGTAATTCAGTTTTGATTGTTTTTGGGTTGTTCTTTGTTGGGTCCTTCCCTCTGGCTGGCTGAGTGAGAGTCATTCCACCCACCATGTCTTATATGTTGTTGTGCAGGTGCACTGTTTTTTATTTTTGGATCAGCCTCTGATGATATCAGATGGTATCCCAATCTGGCCTTAGGCAGAGTGATCAAGACTATAGGGATCCACCATCTATGGCAGACTCCTTCGTAGTTAATTTAGTCTCTCTGTAATCAGCAGTCAAGCTTAAGCACCACAGTGTGGGTAACAGTAATTCCTGTGGGCAGGGCTACTGCTTCTCCTCAAGCTGATGCCACTTGGAGGGGAGTGGTTTGCCTGAGCAAGATGGCTCCTTCCATATGCAGGATGACTCAGCATCATAATCCTGGTGGCTGTTCTCTCAGTTCTCTCCAAGGCCACCCTCCCCAGTCTCCTCTAGCATTCTAGTCCACTCTGCCCCACCTTTGCTGGAACCAAGGGTGAGTGGCTGCAAATGAAATGTTATGCATTGGCTCTTTATAAGGCTCTCTGTGATTCCAGCCGTCTGTCTCTGACAGAGAGAAACCCTACTGCTTTTCACAGCTGGATGTTATATGTATACTTTTCATGCTCTGGTGCTGTAGGCTAGGGAGCCCAGCTTGTGGTTTAGACCTCACACTTCTCAGGGAGAACCCCCGGCCACTGAAATATTCAGCTGCTGCCTGTCAGAGCCCAGCCATCCATCTTGCATCTCCTCTGCACTCCGTACCAATCACGTTGTGATGAAGCTCTTTCTTCTGTCCATGGTTACAAGGCTTTTCTCCCACTGTTGTTCATTTGTTTATTCTTTCCAGATTGGTCCTGGGAAGAGGTTAGTGTAGCTTCCACTTACTCCTCCATCTTGGATTTCCTCTCTTTAAAAATTGTGATACAACATATGTATTCTTCGCTTAAGTCACTGCCTCCCTAACTGATTTCCATCCAGCTATATATTGATTACAACCAGAATGCTGAACTTAAAAGCAGAAGTTTAAGGTATTGGTAGGCTTAAAGTAGAATTTCTTCAACTACTGGGAAAAGCAGGGGGGGGTTTCCTACCAAATTAATCTTCTTGGTAATTGTTTAACACAGATACTCCTAAACTATTTTTCCCCACAGTTTAGTACAAAGACAGAGAGCTTACTTGCTAAGTAGTGGTAATGATAAGAGGGATGCAGGGCAGAGGAAATCTTGTTTGAGAAGCTACTGCACTGACCTCAGTAGACAGCTTTTCCTATAATTTATAGAAATAGAGCAAGTAAGTACCACATATTAAATCTGATTCTGTGGGAACAGATTTGCCTCAAATGACTTGGAGGTGGGCAGAAGTGAAGAAGAAACAACTAGCATCTTTTTTGTAATCTGCTTAGTAGGCTACTGTCCTACCTTCCTATATACTTTTCCTTAGCAAAGAAGAACACCAAAGATGCATTAAAAAGATTCAGTATGTTGCACAGCAGTTATATTTATATAATTTTTCTTGGAAACATACCTAGAAGTAGATACCAGTTTTTGAAGAGGACTTCTTTTTTCCTGCTTTTTGATCAGTTCCCCTTCCCCTTTTTTTAATCCCATGTGCAGCCTGTTGATATCTTCATTTTGAGAAGATACTTTAAAAATAAAGAGACTGCCATCTAATTCCTATCTGATACTCAGTTTAGGCACTGCTTGATGGCAGATGAACTAACTATAAGACCACTTCATGCAATTTCATGAGATTCAAAGAAAGTTTTAGAGTTGTGTAGGACATACTTGTTTTTTATTCTTGGTTTTTAAAAATTAACTAATAGTTCTGACTCCTGTAAGTTGACCTACAATTTCATTTATTTACCTTTTTAACCTCTTTCCTATGACTTTGACAGCATTGAGGATCTGTAGTCTGTCAAAATGTTTAGGAAAAATAAATACTGTATTATAGTGTAAAGTGGGTTATTGAAGGTTTTAATAATCCCCAATTGATTTTGCTACCTCAAATATAAAGGTAGACTTTAAAGCTGCAGCTGTTGAGGACCAAGATAAAACTGTTGACTGTTACTGCTACTGCTGATTTGCTAAGTAATGGCTGGAAAAGCCCCATCTTAAAGAATGAATTTTAAGAAATTCAAAATCATATGCTAAAATAAGAATTTGTGCATATTATATCAGACTATACCTGAAATATGCAGTTAACAGTTGTAGTAAAAATAAACACCTGATTTAGGGAACAATGTAACCTGCCATAACAGATAAATCCTCCCCCAAACAGTGTCTTAAATAAGATGCACGTCGGACTCTTTGTTAATAGCCAGAGGCAGTCAGTCCAATGATAGTCATCACCTCTGCATCTTTAACCACAGCTTCTATTTCTGTATCCAACGTGGCTTCTCTAGTTCCCACCATCATTCTGTGTTTGTAATCCACCCAATAGGAAAGGAGAAAAGAAAGGGAAGCATAAGCCCATTCCTTTTAAGGGCTTTATCCATGACTACTGCTAACTTTTCTTTAGCCAGAACTCAGCCACAATTAGCTAGAAGAGAGACTTAGAAATACAGGGTTTGGCACAAATAATGCCCCCTTTTTATTACAAAATCTTTTATTACAAAATCATAAGCATGTAATTCTGTAACATAATAATATCACACTCAAGCACACCATATGACATTTTAGGTGAAACGTTCACATTGCTGTCTGTCCCATGCAAGGCATTCACGTACCCTACCAACCACACTCAAGCAAGCCTTACTTCTGCCAGACCCTGTATAGTCAGGTGCCAGTGCCCAGCTACAACTCACAAGTTCTAGCATTAAAGAAAAAAAAGGGGACTGGATATTGGTACCTGTATTAGTATACTTGGGCTGCCATAACAAAATACCACAGATTGGTGGCTTAAACAACAGAAATTTATTTTCCCTCAGTTCTGGAAGCTGGATGTCTGAGAACAGGGCATCAGCCTGGTTGGTCTCTGGTGAGAGCTCTCTTCCTAGCTTACAGGTGGCTACCTTCTCACTGTCTCCTTACCTGGCGGATGCAGCCACGCTCTCTGGTATCTCTCTTACATGGACACTAATCCTACTGCATCAGAGCTCAACCCTCATGACCACATTTAATCATAATTGCCTCTAGAAAGGCCCAGTCTCCAAATAGTCACATTGGTAGTTGCAGCCTTAACATACAAATTTTGGGGAGATAAAAATATTCAGTCCATAACAGTATACCAATTAGGATTCTCTGTCAAACCAACCCATTCAGGAAGTGGACCTAGAATCTTGGTTTCATTGGTACCATATCATAATGAATCACAGAGCTCTTGGTCATATAGACCTGTAATAAATAATTAGACTTAGTATATCTCTAGATCAACCTCTATTCTAGGTTGGAAAATGTTGGAAGTCCTATCATACATATGTCACTGATAGCAAATAAGGACAAAATATATCTGTGTCAAATTTTATATTTTATTGAGGAAATTTGTGGCATCTTTAACCCATATTCATGTCAGTTTTTACTTTATTTTTTTTTAGAAATGGACATCATTCAGCCCAATTTTTTTCTTATGAACTTTCAACGTTACCATTATTTCAATCTGTTGGACGAAAAACAATGTGAACAGTTTAGTAAAGCTTATGAGTGTGATTTTATTATTTTTGTTTTAAAATTTCTTAATTGCAGTACACAGAGTGATTTTTAAAAATTAACTTGATTTCAAGGGTACATACAGAAGTAAGGAATTGCTTTGTTGACTCTTAGAACCTGTCATGCTCAATCGGTTCAGCCTGCAGGTAGAGAAACCCTTTGCACTCTCACATTTAGTTACCTGTCAGATCCCACAGAAGCACTGTGAGTCTTGTCCTGTTTCATTATGTAAGGTTGCAAGTCTGGGGGTCAAATCACATGGGTCCAAGGAGAGGCTTCCATCTCTACCTCCTCTTTAAAAACAGTTCTTCAGGAATTACTTGTAGATTATTAAATGTAGCTATTTTGCTATTAAATATAGCAGCAAAAGAAAGAGAATTTTTCCATATTTAAACCATGCCAATGCAGAAAAGAATGATATGGTCTATATTTCTTATTGGAGACAGCCTATTGGGATTGTGGAGATTTAAGTTGTAATCAGGAAAGAAATGCAAATTTGGAAGCTACCCTGAGGTTAAAAACTGGCAACCTGGGTGGGGCTGGGAAGGCTGATTTTTAACCTAACAGAAAAGTTTAGCATATACAATATTTGGGGTTTTTTTTGAAGCACTGTAAGACTTCTCTTCAAAACACAGACAAGAGTTTTTCTTCTGGCTAAGATAGAGTAACATGCACCAAATTTACCTTCCCACCTGAAGCAACTAAAAAATGTTCAAAATACATGAAACAGTGGTTTTCAAAAGAGTAGACACAGAGCAATGAAGCACAGTGATCCCTGGAGGGAAAAAAAAGAAAGTCCTAAAATTGTCTTAGCTCACTGTCTTGAGAGGAGTCAGGCCACCGCCCAGGGAAGGGAGCCCCGACAGAGTCTGGCTAACTCCTTGTGTTGAGGAAATGGAACTAAAAGCCCACACAGAATGCTAGAGTTTGTAGGACAGTATACTGGAGAATGGAGAGCTACACAGAGAGAGATCTTTAGAGAACTACAGAGGGACTCCCTCAAGTACTCAGCAAAACACTGATCAGCACATGAGTGTGAGGAAATGACCATCAGCTAGAAAAAGAACCACCCAGAATCAGGGAGAGCAGTGTTTGGGGCTCATACAGGGTTGGGACAGTGCACCAACTAGACTAGAAAATCCCATAATTCATGCTACATGAAGAAGAATATATAGAAGGGTCTTGCCTCATTAGGGAGATATAATTAGCCCTACACCGAACATTAGTCTAATCCTACCAAACACATCTTAAAAGTAAATTCAAAGAGATCATTTTCCAAGTAACTTAACTGACTTCTAGAACAAATAAAGAATATTTATAGAAATACAAAAATATCCAACACCTTAAATTCACAAGGATTACCTGGCATGCAAAATAGCAGGTAAAAAAGCTCATAATGAGGAAAAAAATCAATCCAAACCAACCTAGAACTGATACAGATGTTATGATTAACAAACAAGATTGTTAAATTATAACTGTATTTCATATGTTTAAAAGTTAGGTAGAGACATAGAAGGCATTAAAAAAACCACACTGAATTGCTGGAGATGACAATTACAATGGGTGGGATGAAAAATACAGTGAAGAGTATTAATATCAAACTATACATTACACAAGACAAGCTTAGTGAATTTTAAGATATAGCAATAAGAACTATTCAAAATGAAACACAGAAAGAAAAGCACAAAATGAATCAGAGCTGTGAGACAACTTCCAGTGGCCTAATATACATGTAATTGGAGTCCCAATGGAGAGGAAAATGAGAGACAAAAATACTAAGAAATAATGGCCCCAGAATTTCCCAACTTGATGCCAATTATA